>BMAO01014110.1:0-250169 GCA_019973975.1 Trichonephila clavata | reverse complement strand
TTATCTATAACACCCCCTTTAATTTCTCTCAACCCTTTGGGAATTTATTTTTGAAAAATGTCTTTTGTAGCGGATCTCTACTCCATGAAAGCAACAAGCCCGCCAATTCTCACGTCCGTAAATCTAACAGTTCAAAAACAGGATTAGTTATATAAAACCCTCGCATCCCCCCTTGAGGGGGTATTCTTGCAAAAAACCCTTTCTTAGCGGATCTTTAATCCATGAAAGGAACACACCTACTAAATTTCAAGTGTGTAGGTCTTATAGTTCCGGAGATATCGTGATGAGTAAGTCGCTTTTCTCCTTTATACATATAGATTGGATACTTAGATATATATTTTCTGTATCTCATTTGGTTATTAGACATTGAAATTTGCTGAATAATAGTTTTTCAAAAATGTTTTTTTTGCTATGTATTTTAAATGTATTATTTGTATGTATATTCAAGTATTTTATTTATTTGAAAACTTTATGATTACAATTTTATAATTCCGAATACTTTAATCTAGATTTATTTAATTCAATTTTTAATATGTGTTTTAATGTGCCCTTCTCCCACTCTCTCCATCTTCTCTCTCTCTCTCTCTTCTTCTTTTTACTAGTATCTATAGTGTATATTCATAACTTAAACACTTCAAATAAATACCATTAAAAATTCATTTTCCAAAATGTAAATGTGTACTTTAGTCTTAATAACGGACATCCTGAAGATGATCATAGATTAAAACAATTTGGGGGTTTGAAACTTGAAAATACACTGAATAATAAAAGTCGCTGCACTTTGAATCCTCATAAGCAGAAGTGTGTAAGAACTTAGAGAACGAAGCCCCTATTCTGTTGTCAACTTCGTCACTTCACGATTGCTCAAGACAGAAAAAGGTAAGTTATCAAATAATGCGCAATTCTTTGCACTTTTAATTAAGCTAAGCAAAACATGCTATACATTAAAAAAGAAGAAAATTAGAAAAAATTTAATTATAATTTCACAAGAAGCGCTACCAAGTTCTGTAACCATGTCTGTAAATAGAATAATTCGATAACAAATACGTTTAGTGAAATGTTCAATTAGAATTAGTTTTCATTGGTTGATTTCAATTTACGCCTCTCTCAGAAGCACACTGAAAACGAAGACTATTGGCAATGCACAGTAGAGCACACAAAATTTTTTCAAGGAGGTAGTCCATGGTCGAAAGTCCCCCGACTCGTATCATACCCCAAGGCAACACCAATTGATTCGTCTGAATTTGTCAATTTTGTTAACAAAAAAGAGTAAAAAATAAATTATTGAATTAATAATTAGCATTAATTAATAAAATAAATTGTTAATTACAAGTACTTTATTAAGGTTTTACGTTATATATAGGATTATCATCAATCGAGAAAACTCAAGGGCTTTGGGGGGGGATCCGGACTCCCAGGTCACCCCCCCCCTTGCGTGTGCCACTAGCAATGGATCAATCAGTTCTGAACCATGATCAAATGACGAGGAAGACACGTGGGCAGGTACCTTCTCTCCTAGCTTCCACACCACGCCAATGGGAGGACTTTGAGTCTTGATAGATAAAACGCGCATCAGCCCTTCTACACAGCGAGATTTCAGTGGCACCAGAGCTCAAATGAATGAATATTAAGGCCATTTTATTAAGCTACATGAGGGTTTGGGTGACGGACCTCGTAATTTTGAATCATGGTCAAGTGACGAGGACGACACCTGAGCTGGCACCCTCCCTCTCCTAACTTCCACATCACACCAACGGAAGGACGTTGATCGACGACAGATTTAACGTGCATTGCCCTCCTACACGGCGGGTCTTCAATGTTACTAGGCTCAAACTCATAACACGCCGGTCACGAGTCTGCTATCTTGACCACTAGGCCACCGCGGACAAGCACCAGAGCTCGAACTTTGGACTCGACAACGCCGTCCACGCGTTCGTGTCCATGACCACCTAGCTACGAAGGCCGCGAATTAGTTTTCAAAGTAAAAGCAGGAAAAAAATATTGGAATTCCGCAAATATAAATACAACTGTATGAAATTAATCTCAAACTTTATTTTCGTGCTCCAAAACCAAAATTACAAAGAAAAAGCAAGGCACTAAACAAATCACCATCACAAAAACAAGACTGATGTTATTCTAACAAACTACATCACGTGTTCTTAAAAAGAAATTTAAAACTTTTTCAGGAAGTTACTCAACAAAATGTTTGAAAATAAGTTTAGATTGAGATTCACAATTGAATTAGCATTTGCTCGTGAATCATGTTCCAGCGGTGGCAGGAAGAACTGATTACTTTATTATTCCCTCATTCTTGGTGGTCTTAAACTGATGGCGACTCAGAAATCGCGTCTGCTAAGGCGGAAACAGAAAAACGCATCCCAATTGGCTATCAATTCCGCAATTGGCATCCATTGGCGTGAGAAACTAGAAACCATCGCAATTTATCAATTGAAACCCACGCCCTTGGCGATGCGCTGGCTCGAAAATCACTTTTCAAGCCGATTTTCCTGTATGGTAATCATTGCAATTTCCCGCATGCTTGCATCACCTTGTGTAAAGAATAAGAGAACAACTAACACGCGGTATATTAATTTAGAATAACTGTAACAACGTCATTGGGAGGAGTGGATGCTGGCAGACGAACAATTGAAAGGCCACCGGACGAATAGTTTGGTCCATCCTCGTTGAAGGGGGGG
The DNA here is from genome assembly GCA_019973975.1 of Trichonephila clavata. Taxonomy (NCBI): domain Eukaryota; kingdom Metazoa; phylum Arthropoda; class Arachnida; order Araneae; family Nephilidae; genus Trichonephila; species Trichonephila clavata. Next base: position 247,473 of record BMAO01014110.1, on the reverse strand, counting down.
GGGCGACCTCTGGCAGTTGACCAAGAATGTCAAATTGGGGGCGGGGGGAGTCGAACAATAAAAACGCTTTCGTTCGGAAACTTCAACATTCGACATAGTGGCCCTTTTTTTAAAAGTAATTTTAGTTATTCTTTTTCCCCCCCCCTCAGTAACTTCCGAAAGAGATGTCCTTCAATGGTCATGGAAAGTATCACAATGTGGTTATTCAGTAAACCAATGAAAAAATGCCAAATTTGTTTGCTTTTTCTCCTTGCACGGTCTGATAGACTTTATTGGCCTGTGATGCGCACAGTACTTTTTCAAATAAAGAAGTCTAAACGACAGAGAGAGGATGAAAACAAAAATAAAAAATACATGCAGTGAAAATGACAGTTAATGAGCCGAAAAACATTAGAGGAAATATATCCGCCTTATTTGCAATGCATGAAGTTTTTCTCTCTATATTATGGATATGAAAGGTAATGAAAAAATTATTACATTATGCTCTTTAGTATGAGTTTAATGGCTACACTTTGTTTTATATAAAAGATAAATGTATCCTGTATTATGAATATGTAAAAAAATAACATGCATAGTTATCGCGTTAAAGGCAGATAAATTAGGGATTTGCTGAAGCAGTAATAAATATGCCATGCGATTTATGTAGAACACAAATCGCGTTTTACTGAACTAAATTTAATATATATATATATACAGTCGACTCTCGATAATTCAAAGTTGGAGGAACCAATGAAAAACCTCGAAAACTCTAAACTCTTAACCCTTAAACTTTTTACCCACAAACCTATCCCCATTCAGAAGAATTCAGTACAGTTATCGATGATGATGATGATGACACTAATGTCGATAGTGAAAAGGAATTGTCTCTTGAACAAAAATTAGAATTAGCGTAACTAAAAAAAATTCAACAAGCCAAAATACAATACAGAAATCAGCTGTATCCCAAACCATCTGATCAGAAATCGATTAATTTGAAGATGAGGGATTTAGAGGTAAATACTTGGAAAAAGTATAACGCGCATTGCTAATAGTGCCACCAACTAGCGTAGATACCAAAAGAGCATTTTCGACAGCTGGTAATTTTTGCACAAAATTAAGTTCCGGTCTTAATGACAGTACAATTGATGTATTATGCTTTTAAGATCACTTTTCAAAAATTTGTAATAGTACCACAGATTGAATTGTGATATTCACACTTTTTTGTGTGTGATTTAAATAAATTAGTTGTTCCTTTACTTTTTTGTGATTTTTTATATACTGTTATAGTTTATAAGTTACAAATTATTTTTCGCGATTTTTACACTCTAATAAAACAAAGAAACACTTGCGTTTTCTTTCTAAAATTTCTACTACCCGTATTAAAACCGGTGATATGCCGGTATTAACGTCGAAAAGATACCGAATACCGGTATTGAGCTTTTGGTCCGATATTGCAATCCCTACTTCTTATGTATTATTTTCAGGTTGTACAAAAGCAAAATATTTTTACTGGTTTTCTATTTGCCTTTCGCAGGAAAGACTCTTAAAACTCGTCTAGATGTAATAGACTTGATGATTAATTTTCTTTCTAAATTGTCCTGATTGCATTACGAGACGTTCTATTTCCCGCAAAACGATTTTTAGAGATTCTTGAGAACTTTTCCGTGAGTGGACCTGCCAGCAACATATGATGTCATTGGAAAACCAGATGATTTATCTAACTCTATCCTTCATTTTTTTGGCTCGTTAATTCTGCTGTCATCGTCATGAACATTCACTGCGGAGAGAGAAAGATATTTTCAACCCGTAGGTCAATTGGAGACACGAAATTTTGCAATTTGCTGTTTTCTGTACATATGAAGACAAAAGCTACAATAAACTGCAAGAACACGAAGTCAGTTATATCACATTAATGATAGAAAGGCACGTTAGTTAGATACACCACTAAAAAAATTCTAATTTTTTCTATTTTTTTTCCGTATCAGATTTGTGAGTGCATTTTGCAAATAGCTTTAGTGACTTTTGTGCTATGTACACACTTAAATATACTATATTTCAATTATATATATATAAAAGAATTTTAAAAAGATTCTAAACAAAAGAAACATTCCAAACTTACATTAATTGCCTTTTTTTACGGTTACAGTTACACCTATGGGCAGGGACGTTTTAATGCATGGCCAACTGGGCCCGGGGCAAGGACCTCGTTCGCAAAAGGGTCTCGTATCGTTCTCGACTCAACCATAATAAAATCATAATTCGAATAATTTCAACAGTCAAATGTTATTTCCAGTTGTACTCTCCCAAGAAACTGGGAATTTTGAACGATATGTCAACTGGCTACATGTGATGACCATCGTCCACGTACAGGACTAGGCCTATCACCATACACCATCATTGCTCATGCAGTCAAAAGGCAGTGTAGGTCGAGCCGGTTACTTTTATTTGTTTCGGGTTATTGTTTGTAGGAGTATTTGACAACGTATGTTATGGATCATAGGTGGGGCCTTCATTTCTGTTGGAGCCCAGGGCCTATTTTTGAGTAGGGCCCTAAGGAGTCTTAAGACGTCCCTGGCTATGGGTCAATAAAGGCTATAATCCCCTTGAAATTAAATACATGTTTTTCCCTTCTTATTTATTTCTAATGTGTATGGATAAATAAAGCATAGAAGTCTTGAAGAAGAAGACAGTTAATGAAAATAATCCTTATAGAGTTATATTAATCTCGATACTTAAAAATGAGTTGCCAATAAAAGTAAAATTATATGATTGCATGAAGAATACTTATGCTTAATAAAAAAATATACAGCATTAAAAAACCACCTCTTTTATAAAAATAATACAAACAACTATATTTAGTAAGATTTTACAGATTGTACAAATTACCCTGCAAAGACTGAGAGAAAGGGGTCATCTTCGCTTAAACCAGTGATTCTAAACTTTTTTTTTTGTTGCGGTACACTTAACAATCTCAATTATTGACGGCACAATAATAATAAAATAAGTTCAAAAGAATTTTACTTATCTATAATTCACTATGTAAAATAATTAATCCTTTTCAATGTTAAATAAAATAATATGTGCGATAAAAACACCAAAATGTGGTTGAGATTAATTATAAGAATACGATAAGTACGGAATTTGAGCTTGATGATTTTTGATAATTTCGTTCCTATTTGGGCGTAAAAATGATAATGCCCCTCTCATTTCATCATCTGCATTCAAAAGTTTTGATCTCTTTTATATTAGTCAATGCTGAAAATCCAGATTCCAGCAAATAAGATGTAGAGAATTGTAACAATATTTTAAAGCTCTTTTGGCTATCATAGGAAAATCGCTTCTAATTTTAATCCAAAATGAACTAATTCCCTCTTCCGAATGTTTTGAAATTAAATCTCGAATATTATATATTACAGAGCGAAATTAATTTTTCCTCTTCATTCAAAGTTAATTCATATACAGATGTATCCATACACAAATGGATTACAAACCCATTTTTAAATATTTCATATATAACCTTCTATCCACAAAAGGATAAATATTAAATATACCACGAATTCCCTTAGTTTATTCCTATAAAACGGCCGAATGATTCGGTTCCGTGTTTTATTTTTTTTCTCAGAGTATAAAAAATAATTAAAAAAGAAATTGGCGGTGTACTTTAAGAATTTTGCGGCACAGGGGTTGAGAATCATTGGCTTAAAGGTTTAAAATCATGTGACGTCATAGTCATAGGATAACTGCAATCACGTGTTTCTAGCCAATTAGCTCATGCATTCGTGTGACGTCATAGCCACATGATAAATGCAATCACGTCTTTCCAGTCAATCAACTCATGCATTCGTGTGACGTCATACTCACATGATAAATGTAATCATATGTTTCCAGCCAATCAGCTCATGCATTCGTGTGACGTCACAATCACATGATAAATGCAATCATGTGTTTCCTGCCAATCAGTTCATGCGTTTCGCTGTTGCCAACTTTTGCTTTTTGCACAAATTTTTAAAAAATACGCATTTGTTAACAAAGATATTGCTCATAAATAAACAAAATGCACTTAATTTTAAAATACCAGTGTAATGTGAGAATTTTTTAAAATCTTTATTTTGAAAAACTTTTAAGAATTTCAACACGTGACCATCTTTGCCCAATCACGAAATTTGAAATGTTATCTAAATTTTGCGAGAAAAATAACAAATACAAGTCTAGTGTCACTGAATTCAATGCAGAACACCTTGATTCCATTTATCACGTAATTCTTATGAATTTTGTCCCGTTCAAAATATATGAACGAAATAAATTTAAAAAAAAAACTAAAAAACACTCTTTTATAGTTAATGGAACAAAGTTGTAACTTAATCTTTTAGTCACCAAATCTGGCAATGGAATCAGAAATTAACCGCTAGATGCGGGATGGGATCTGATAATGGAAAATCATTAATACTGATGATCCTGATCAGGACAATGGATTTAAATTATTGTATTGTTATCGGTCCTGGACAAGTGAGCAAAATTTCGAATTATTCTTACCTTTTAAAGTGGGTAAAAATTGAGTTAAAAGATTCCGTTTCATACTAGTGAAGCTTATAAAAGGGTGTTAAAAACCAGAGTTTCGAATCAGAACTGAACCGAAAAAAAATATTGATTTATTTCGGTTCGACATATCTAAGGGTATTCGTGGTATATTTAACTAATTCTTTCGTGAATAGATGAAGTATTGTTAGTGTGCCGCTAAATTTTGAAACTGTTACAAGTGTACCGCAACAAAACAAAGTTTGAGAGTCACTGCTCTTGATATTACAGCTCAAAACGGGAATTTTTGTCTTTACCACCCCCGTACACCCCTTGGTTTGATTTTCGCAAAATGCGTTCTCAACTCAACAAAAGAAACATGCAAGCAGGTCTTCGAACCGGAACTGAACCGCAAAAACCGGGAAAAACGTTATTTTTGGTCGGAACGAAAACCGGAACTGAACAAAAAAAAAATATCGGCTTATTTCGGTTCGGTATATTTTCAATCATTTTGTTACTGTAGCCAACTTATAAATATTTGCTAATTTAACGTTAACCACATAATTATCATCATTTCATGTGCATTGCTTCTTCATTTCCTGTTTTTATGTTCACTGGTACTTTTCTGTTTCAGTTTCGCATGAAACTACTTGTAGAAAACAGATTCAATTCAGTTGAAAGAACTAGATGATTTTTTAAGAAAAATATCAGTCTGAATTGTAGTTTTCGCATTTCAGCATGAGATCATCCGCTGATGTTTGTATAGACTGTTTAGATCAGGGGTGGGCAGACTTTTCCAGAGTGCGGGCTACTTCTGATATTTTCAAAGAGTTGCAGTCCACCCAGTATCAATGGCGCACACAAAGGCTGGGGAGGGATCCACGGGTCCGGACCCTCCCTCTCATAACCATTTTCTTCCGATTCATTATAGTCCCATGTATATAGTATGTAAAATGTAATTAAGTATTTGATATTAGTAATTTTTCATGCATTAATGTTAATTATTTATTAAGTAATTTATTTTTTGCTGTTTTTTGTTCCCGACAACAGAAAAAAATCAAAAAATATGTTTGGCTGCGTATTGGGGTATGATACGAGAATGGTAGACCTTTAACTCTCGACCCCCTTCCCCTTTAAAAATTCCTGTGTACGCTACTGCCCAATGTCATAAGTGTGATGAGGTAAGGAAAAGAGTTTATTATTATAACTTATATTAATATAAGTACTGAATATGTACTTACCTACAGAACTAAATAAAAAAAACAACACTTTTAAGGCCACGTTTAAAGCAAAATGTGATACAAACTTGATAATAATAGCCTCAAATATAATAATATCAAACGATACATTTATTATGAAACAAAATTCAAAATACATTAAAGAAATATAATATTTTTTAAAAGCTTTTTTTTAAACTTACAATGTATGTATGTATGTATGTATGTATGTATGTATGTATTTGTTCGGTGGAATCTTGCAACTAAATTTTGAAGCTGATATCTTCCTCCATTGAGCTGAAATTTTGTATACACGTTTAGTTTGGATGACAATGCATGTTTTGACCATTTATATTCCAATATTGCAATTAATTAAAAAGATATTAATTAAAAACGATAAACTAGTTTGGGCGCCAACTTGTATATATCTGCATTGTTGTAATAATTTTATTGTTACAACAATGACAAAAGTTGGCGTCGAAAATCGATTTTCAGCCAAACTGGAATTTCATAACGTTGCGCTATTGACTGTATTAATTAACTTTGTCTAAAAAATAATTACATTTCTACAACATAAAAATCTAATTTCTGCAACGTATGCAATTTCTTTAGAAATTTCTATCTATTTTCTTCGATTTAAATTCAAAAAAAAAAAGTAGAGCTATTTTTCAAGTAGATTGGTACATTGTATACCTTTCTCAACGCTGCCAAGTTAAACTGAGATGGAGTATTATAGAAATTCTAACTTTAACCCCTTAACTGGTTTGCCCGTACACCTTACGGGCTACTGAAAGTTAGCCACAACCGGTTTGCCCGTGCGCTGTACAGGCACCGAAATTTTTTATTTCTATATTTTATTTGCACAGACATTTTTATTCCTATAATAAGGTTATTAGTATAGTGTGTCTTTAGGAGATGCAGAGAGATAGTTTGTCCATGGTACTGAACTACTCTTCATTCAGAATTTTGGTAGTGGTGAAGATGAGAGTTATTCACTGGAGGCAAGAATATATATTCTTGAAAATATTGGATAAAGAACAGGGATTTACAAGGCAATGTACAATGTACAATAATCCAAAGAAGTCGATATTATCTCTATCCCCATTGGAATATGACTTAGTGTTACACTATTCTTCATATTGTGTGTGCTTATAAATATGCACACACACACATGGAATCCTATCAATCGTATGAAAAAGAGGTATGAACATGAAATTGTTTGGTAAGTGGAAGAAAACATATTTTAAGTTATATGTGAAATATTCTTCATAGTACGCAGAATGTACTTATTAAAAGCAAACATTTAAGGGTTTTTGTGTTCAAAAATTATAAAATAAAAAAATGAGTAAAATTTTAAACCGGAGATTAAAATAAAAATCTTCCATTTTCCTGCGTTCTGTTAATTATTATGCTTAGTTACATGCAGTTAAAAAATGGGCTTTTTTTGGGAAAATTTTGGTCAAAAAAATTGACCGCTTAAGAGGTTAATCTATGAAGCTCAGAAAAAAATAATTATAGAATCGGAAAGATCATTTAATTCGTCCCGATATGGTATAATGTTTTTTACAAAATAATAATATTTTTATTTCTTACGATTTTTTAAATGAGTCAAAATCGATGCGTTTTTATGAAAATAATGTCTAATTCATTGCGTAGGAATTTTTTTTTGTTTAAATGAATCGACATTCCGTACTAAAACAGTTCATGATTTGCTCTTTTAGAATCAATCATTTAAAAAATAAAATGTCGAGAATCTTTTTTTTACGATTTTTCAAAAAATACTCAACATTTTAATATTTAATAACTTCGTCATTTATGAAGAAAATCTCATACAACTTTTTTTCGTGTGTAGGATAATATTACCCAAGATCTGTACGAAGATTGAAAGAATTGCTTAAAATTTACGGATTTAAGAAAAACTTGTGTTTTTCGTCTAGTACCCTTTTTGCGAGAATTCATTTAGCTCGACTGTTCCGAAATAACCGGCTAACACCTAGCAATAACGATGCGTTGAATGAGATGAACAGACTAAGAACCTGTCCAGTGATAACTAAAAAGTAAAAAATAAATTAAAAGAAAAAAACTTTTTCAAGAACAAGCTTTTATTTAAACGCGCTAAAAAGAATAAAATAAATTTTTCTTTAAAATTTTTTACTTTCAACTTATAACGTCATTACACAATTTATATGATATAAAAGCTTGTCGCGAGATTTACTCTGCAGATAAACAAGTAAATAAATAACTTGACCTGATTGATTTTAATTTGCAAAAATTCAAACTAAGTAAATACGAGTACTTAAATCTCTCGACAAGCTTTTATATCATATAAATTGTGGAATGACGTTATAAGTTGATAGTAAAAAAAGTTTTGAAGGAAAAGTTTATTTTATTCTTTTTAGCGCGTTTAAATAAAGCTTGTTCTTAAAAAAGTTTTTTTCTTTTAATTTATTTATCTATAAAGTTAGTTTTTGTAGTTACAGGTCTGCGTAGTGTCAGCCAATCTTGAATTTTCTGTATATAATTATTAACTGGTAAAATTTTTAGGTACCCCAAAATGTCTTGGCAATCAGCCGGTCGATCGCGATCGACGTAATGCCCACTCCGGGTTTAGATAGACAAACCAGAATCATGAACTTAGTTGTCAAATGCGATTTTGATAATGGATAACAATGCCAATACACCCCGTTCTGTGCTCACCGCTCGTATCGTATATGCTGTTAAACTGTATGTGTACCGGGGCCGCGGTAGCCTAGTGGTCAAGGTATAGGATCGTGGCTGGAGTATCATGAGTTCGAGCCCAGCACTAATAAAGACCCGCCGTATAGGGGAGAGATGCAAGTTAAATCTGTCGAGAGCTCAAACGTCCTCCCATTGGTGTGGTGTCGTAGTTAGGAGATGGGGGCCAGATCAGGTGTCGTCCTCGTCATTTGACCATGGTTCAAAATTACGAGGTCCATCACCAAAAGCCCTCGTGTATAGCTGAACAGTGCGACGTTAATATTCACTCATTCAGGCACACCCTCCCTTTTAATTGCCTCTACCAAAAGGATATCGTGAAAGCTACGCTGTTCACATGTGGCTACTAGTGTATCGAAAATGAAGAAAGCTTTTTATTGCTTCTTTTGGACTTCTCACTCACTCACATAGTGTACCAATTTAAAAAAAGAATAAAATCTAAATTTTGAGAAATTGCATATTTTTTGCTTATAATAAAATTATATTGTTACGTAGATCGGGGTTCGAGGATTTTATGCAAAAGCAGTCGTAAGCAACAAGACAGTTCTTTGCGAGCGATGTGTATTTATTGGCGTAAATCAATCCTTACAAATACAGGATTCAACAGCAAAGTTCACCGAATAAATAACAGAAGGATTTCACACCTTCAACAGCACTCAGACACAATAAACAGTGTCTAAAATACACGTTTGTAAATGATTATTCACAAGCACAGCCGAGCTGATCAAGTTCAAGGCAAGTCTACTAATCGCTAATCAAAACAATGCTCACTACTCGCTGGTTGAAATCAGACTCGCTTTTCGCTGGCTGAAGCCAGACTCGCTACTCCCTGGCTGAAACCAGACTGACTCTTGCGGCGAGTATCACTCTATTTATAGCAGAGGCCGAAAGTTCCGGAAAGATGCGCTCGCGCCACAGATCGTAAAATTAGTGGATTTCTCTACTGATTTCTAGAAGAATCCAGAGGGTTCCGAACTCGCCAACATGGTCGCCAATGTCATCAAGTTGGTCGCCTAAGTCGCCAAGTTGGTCGCCAAAAATGATGCCAACTTGACTCTATCGCCAATATTTCGCCAAGTTCCCATTGAATCGCCATTATAAAGTAAGGGACGGCGTTGCTTGTGAATATTACAATTTTAACATGAAATAAATATAGCATAGAGTAATATAAATGCATTGCACATCCAAATACAAATTATTTACATTATTTTATACAAAATTCGTAACAATATTTTTAGTGCAAATAAGAACGTACATAAAATAAAATTATTCATTCGGAACTCAACCCAAAACCGTTATTTTTGATGGAACGAAAACCGGAACTGAACCGGAAACCGGAACTAAATATATATATATATATATATGTATTTAGTTAAACTGGAACGAAAAAAATTACAGTTCGAAGCCCTGGCAAAAATTGCCGCTAAGGGCTTCGTTATTGAGATGAAGCATTTAGTTTCTTGTATACATTTTTTTATTTCTATTATTTCAAATTTTCATAAATGTTAAGAATTTAAGAGCTTTTTCGATTATGTGACTTTTTAAAATTTCTTAAGGATTTTTTAAAGGATTTTTAGTTATACCTGGATATTTTTTGAACAAAACATTTCATATCTTTTCTGTGTAAAGGAACTTGTTTTGTTTCTGCATCGTATATCATTTCGCAACATTCTTGAGGTTAGTGACAACTGATAACAACATCATAAATGTCATTCATGGTGATAACTTTTAGTCACAACAAACGTATACATCATTAATAAAACGTCCCCTGTTCAAATATAAACAAACTATTTTACCCTTTTTTTTTCGAATTTTACGATTATTTTTTTTTACTTAAACTATTTAAACATCAACAAGCGCAGTATACAGAATGTTCGCGTGATAGTTTTTTCAGACTTGCTACTTTGGTATAGTTGTTAATAAATAAAAATGTGAACATTATGTAATGAATTCTGTAGATTAAATGAATTGAATGCCAAATGTGGATGAATGATTTTTTAAAAAAATAATCAATATCAAGGGATTTTTTATAAGCTGTCATTTTCAACAAAAACATTCATCATATCAACAGGCAGAATATAATTCTATCTATCAATCAATCAAAAATTTTTACAAATTTCTAGAAATAAAACTTATAATAAGGCAAATAAATATGCTGAATTTTAAATAGCTACTGAAAGATCAAAGTACCGATTTCCCGATAGTTTAGCATAGTGATGAAAGAAAAATGGAATGTTCGTGCAATGTATTGGTCCAATGTCCATTAATATCTACTCTTCACACACATCCTTCATTTGATAACAGAATTCGTGGCAGAGTAGAAAAAGTTTTCTTGCTCACAAAGGACACTAGCGGCGCATTGTGGATCGATACTTAACACACAAAGGCGTCTGAAAAAATGATTTTTGCGAAAATTGCCTAACAAAAATGTGTAATATGGTTAATATTACTTAAGACATAGTAGTGTTTAAGTTCAATATGCACTTGGGGAAATTACAAGTTTTCAATTTAATAATAGCTTTACAATTTAGGAAAACAAAATAGAAGAAAGAAGTGATTTTTGCATCTATTTGCATTTTTATTGGTGTTTTATTTTTTACTCTTATACAGGTAGAAGAGTTAATTACGCCAAAACGTTAAGTATTGACAAAATATGAAAAATTCTCTATTGGGGCGGCACTTTAAGTTTTTGCATGCGGGCGCCCCAATCAATACCCTAGGTTTGGTCCTGCATTAAGGTATACTTATATTTTTAATAAAATCTGTTTTAGTTCTGTATTTGTTTCGAATAAATTTGAAACTTTGGGAAATCTACAGATATTCAATTAATTTAAATTACATTTAGACAAAATAACAGTATAAAAAGATGGAAGATACGTAATATGTTTTATAGAAGAAAGTCTGAGGAATTTTCTCTCTCTCTGTGTTTGTTAAACTTTATCGAATTTCTGGTGTGTGTACTATTCTTTAATATTAAGATAGAAGGTAGTAGAAAACAGTCGGAAATTAAGATAATAAATTATAAATTGAAAGCGAGAAATAACAATTCTTCATGTAGCTCCATAAATATTTTTCTTCAAATGCATTTTTTATGGGTAAATATGTTTACTAACACAATACCCATAGTAGGAAATGTAATATTAAAATAAATCTTATATCAGACTTATAAAATGCTTTGCTTCAGCCCCCAAAATGGTAAATTTTATGCAATTTTAAAAAATTAGTAATACTTTCAAATGAATTTCTTTAAAAAATATCTCACACATATTTTTTTTTAAAATTTCCACCGAATAGAAAAAAAAATTAGAAAATATTAATGCAAACAGTTAAGACTGTTTTTTTGGAGGATTCTTAACTCTGGCTGTTTATATAATCACAAAAATAAATTACGATTCGAATAAGTTAATGACAAAAGTCTAATTTTAAATATTTCATTAGTTTTCTTTTCTCTAAATCCCATCTTCTTGGCACGATTTTCATTTCAAAATCGGAATATAGAATCAACCACGGCCCTCAGAGTGTCTATATCCCTCTTCCAGATGTATAACAGATTTTCCGCCCGTATTCTTATGAAGTGCTCGGTCGTAAGCATCTTGCAGGCGATTGTGTTCTGGGCAGGTGCGGAAACAGCTGCTGGGCACACCCGGATACTTCCGGTTCCCTCGGAAAAACCCCTCACCCCTCTTAGAATCAAACACCTTTAAGAAAAAAAGAGCTTTGTGCTCCTAGGTTCGAACTTTCTTTGTGAGTATATTCGAAAGGGTTTCACAAGGAGAGGGATTTCCTCCGAAGATGTTCGATTGCCAGATACCTTCTTATCTACATAAAATGCAAAATTTCTTTATTTTAAAAGATTAAATATTTCAGATAATTTAAGTTTGCTGCGTAAAAGTTGTTGCTATTACATTGAAATAACGTATCAATCTTGTTTATTAAATGTTTTTAGTTCCATAATGAAATCATTATACGTGAAAAAATTGATAAATGTGTTAATAAAATAATTTCTAAGAATACAGAAGGAAAAGAAAATATTATTTTATAAAACTGAAATAGCTGAGCAGGATGCTATCCTGCTTTCCTTCATGATAGTATTATGCTTATTAGAATAGTTTAAAAATGTGTTTTTTTTTAATTTAATGAAAGAAAGATAAATGGATATTGACTAAATAAATAGCCTATAACCTTTTAACACCCACTTCGGAATTTTTTTTTACATAATTGCGTATTTAATATAAACTCTTCTATCCAATCAAACAGAGTGAAAAGAGTAAAACTTGAGATGGTTCACACAGAAATATGTATCCCAAAATGAATGATTCTTATGCAGTTTTAATAGTCACACAATACTCAATAGATTGTAAATGATGCTCTGAAAACAGTTTTGTAACAGGAAATGTCGGGCACTTAGTAAAAAAACAGAAATAAGGAATGGATCTTTAAAGAAAATGCTACCTAAGAAAAGCACTATCCGTAAAGCCTAATATAAGCCACAAAGAAACTACTATATCAGCAATTAAAACATTACCGCTGATAATTTTTTTCATCCACTTTCAATTCATTCATCATCCATTCACAGAATAATGAAAAGACAAATTAAAATTAATCATTCCATTGAAGCGTTTCTACAATCGCTTTCCTCTTCTGGAAAGGTTGGTTCTAATTCTTTTCGAGGTTGCATCTATTCCCAACGTCTGTCATTCTCTCTCACTTTTGAAGATTCTTCAGTATTTACTCCACGTCGAGAGTTCGAAAACCAAAGGAGAAACCGCCCAGATGTGACTTTGTTTATCTTCAAACAAAGACGCGTAACCTCTTTTTACAAAGCCGCGTTAGACCAAATACACGGTTGGTAATTTCACACGCCTCTTTATTTAAGCGGTGAATTATTTTTCTGCTGTTTTTTCGCGAGTACCGTAATAAGCGAGGGACTATGATTAGTTCCCGTCATGGACAGAATCTTAGCAAACAGGAAGAGAAGAGGTTTTCGTTTATTTGCGAATGATATAGTGGTTTAACAAACAGGACAACAGTGTGTCCGTTGCCTGGAAAGCAATCTCTTGTTAAAAGATGAGATAGAAGTAAATAATATCGTGGAAAGAAAAAGGAATAGGAATAGAAATTATCTTTATAAGTTTTTTTCTTGAAGAAAATGTAAAAGATATATAAATAACACTTTTTTTTCCAAAGCGAGGAAGAATATCTCTCTTTGTAATATAGGAATGAGCCAAAAGAGAATCTTGCCCATATAAGTATTTATTACTCAAACTATTAATTAGACGCAGGGACGTTTTAAAGCATGGACCAATTGGGCCCGGACCCAGGGCCTCACCACCGGTGGGGCCCTCGTTTCGTTCTCGACTCTGTATTAATAAGATCATGTGATCCAGATAATTTTTAAGGTCAAATATTATTCCTTGCATATTCTCCGCGCGCGCGCGATAAACAGGGTATTTCAAACTGCATTTCAACTGGGAAAAGTGGTATGACTTTATTATGATGTGACGATCGTTGTCTGTGTCAAGGTTTAGCCCTAATCAGTGGCGTAACGTACACCCCGCAATCCCCACATCGGGGGGGGGGGAGGCCAGGGTTCTAGGGGCTCAAAGCCTGACAAACGTTAAATACCTATCCCTATGTAAAATTCAACTTGGGAACCAAAACCTGATTTTGAAGGGGGCCCAAATGTTCACCGTTACGCCACTGGGCCTAATACCATTCAATCGTTTAGTCGAAATGCGGCCATCGGTCAAGCCGGTTTGTGCCTAGGGTTTTGAGACTGTGAGTAATGCACATTTATTTGTATCAAATTATCGTTTGAACGAGTACTTGAAAACGCATGGTACTGTGTACTTCTAAAGATCTCAGGTAAGGCCTACTTTTGCATAGGGCGCAGGGCCTCAAAAAATCTTTATTTGGGCCCAGGGCCTCAAAAAGTCTTACGACGTCCCTGATTAGACGTATATTGTTCGTACTGTTATGATTTCTTATAAGACCATTTACCTTTGCAAATTGCAACATGTGCCCCCTTGGTAGCTCGGGCACTCTCTAGGCGGTATTCCAGTTCCCTCTAAGTGCGGAGGTATGGTTTGAGTCATTGAAGAAGTAGATATTGGTATAAAAATAATTACTTTTATTTCAGACAAATCACTTTATGATTAATTGATGATGGATCAATCTCAGTTTTTAATCTAACTTATAAGATTATAAAATGTACACTTATTTCTGGATCAGCTTACACATCACTAGTCGGCTATTTCCTAAATTGTTACAGTCCTCTTTAAATCAACTTCTTTATTATTTCCTCTTCTCCGAACGGCAGTTATAGTTCGAATGATAACTTGAGGACGAACTACCCACTACTACGATTAAGGACTAATTACTTAATATTCACGATTAACTTTAACACATCCCTTTCCAGGGTTTAAATAGCATTTACATTAGCATAAAATCAAGTCATCTGTAGGGAAGGCGGTTTTAAACTGGACCACAGTTGAAGAATAATTTCCCCCAAGAGGAGTAGTTGAAAGACCGCGAATAGAACCCATCACAAGTGTTCTTTAACATTTCTTGTGTTACGCTGACTGTTTCTTTAAGCATTTCATATAATCTCTTTATTGATTTTGCATCAGAACAACAATGTATCAGGTACAACATGCATAAAAATGTCGATATTTAGGCTGAACATTCGTTTCGTGAAACCACATTGGTTTTTTTTTTTTTTTCTTCTTTTCTTGAATCGACTCCATTTCGACCGAAAAGGATCTCATCCTTAAAATTGTCCCCCCCCCCCATGAAGAAACATTCCCGTCATCCATTCCCCCCCCCCCTCCCAAAGGAAACCTACTAAAATTGACCTATCCAGTGTCTAGTGATACAAAAGCTACATTGCAAAAGAAAAGGTTATTTAGTATTTAATTTTTATAATCAGAGCTTTTTGCTTCATCTTATATCATGCATTTGGGAATCACTTGCTATTTTGCATCTGAAAATAAAATTCAAAAAATTGTAACAATTTTAAAATTGCTTTGAGATAATGACCCCTAGGTTTCGGTATTTTATAATTAATGTTTGTGATATTGTTATTATTACAGTAGAGCGTCGTTTTTCCGAATCAATTGGGACTGGACACTGTTCGGATACGCGATTGTTCTGATAACCGAAAACCGAATGCGAACCATGCAATATATGAAACCGGACACCATACGAATATTGAAAATCCTCACAAGTGGGAAACGTGCTTGAAGAAAAAGCAAAATAGGTGTAAAATGTCGCAATGTTACACCTTGATTGTGGAAAATAATCACTTATTTTCCTCACACGAAACAACTGTTGAGCATTTCACAATTCGAAAACGTATCCGGACTTTGGTTCGGATATTTGACGCTCCGGATAATAAACGTTCGGATACACGACGTTCTACTGTATTATTATTATTCTCAAAAAAACTAAGTGAAACTGTCAATCAGAATTCAAACAAAATGCACAGTAATAAGCGTGTATTTACACAAACAAATTAAACATCTTAACAAATCTTCTCGAAAACACTTAAAAGTATTTTGGGAGAAAAAATTAAAAGAAAAAAAAGAGAAAGAAAAAATAATTTGATAATTAATATAATTTGTAAAGAAAGAAAATTATTAAGTAACAACTTTCCTTCGTTAAATTATCATTTTCCCGCCAGTTTAAATTCTTAAGCAGAATTAGAATTTCGAGCGCAGACGATTTTAAAAAGAAAACTGAATAATATAGTTAACTGTATTGCTTACAAATCAAGAAGTATAATTTTTAAGTCTTAAAGATCTCAAGAAACAATCAACCCATTCTTATAAGCTAAAAACATCATCAAAAATAGCCCTAAAATCAAAAAAGAAAATAATTTTGAAATGAAAAAAAGTGTTTTAAAAAATGACTTACGAACCATGCATTTCTCTTGGATGTCATTTTGCTTTTTCATAACACAGATTCTCTTCTTAAAATATTTACTGAAACCAAGTCTTTTTTTTTATTTGTTATTTTTTTCAAGTAATATTGAAAGTATCTAAAGTTTTTAGAACTGCTAAATTATAATTTTTTTCGATCTCTTCTAAAATTGTGAAATAAAGCTTTTCGTTTTGATTCTGTTGCCCAACGCCAGTTTTAGAAAAACTGCAGAGGTTAACTAGAATAAAATAGATTTTAACAAACATGATTTTTTTTTTTTTTTGCTTTTTTAATCTCTTGATTTGTTTTCCAAAAAAGCTTATTTGCCATCGAATTTTTTAAGAGGACAACCATTTTTCAGTTTTAACTTTTGCTTTTATTCTATTGTACTTCGTTATTTGTGAGTAACACGTGACTTTTTCTGAAACATTAAATTGTGTTTTTGAAATTTATTGGGGTTTCGAATTCTTGGAAAGCATACAAAATCAAATTATAGTAAAAGAAGTCATTTGCTAAATTATTGCAAGCATAATATAAGCTTATAGGCTATAAATTTGAAAGTTAAAATAAACTTTATGGTGATTATGAAAGATTTAAGCTCTAATCTTTTATGAACAATCACACGTGCATAAAATCACGTTCACAATTCCATTCATTGTATTGACATTAATCTCTAATGTAACAAATTATGCACTTATTTTTTTCATCTAACGATTAGAAATCTTTTTTTAAGCATTGAAAATTTTTATTAGGATACTTTAAGTGGTTGTGTATATATATGGTATTTTCTCTAATTTAAATTTTATGACGAAATACCAAATTTACAAATCTATAAAAAGAATTCTGGACCACACACATTATTTAAATAAAAGTTCCTAATTTCGAATGTGCTCTAACCTTTTCAAAACTTCGATATTACAAAAGTGAAAAATGTTTAAAATATAATTGAGTATACTTTATTATAAAAAAAATATGCATATAGAATCATTCAATCACGGTATGATCATTTCAATGGAGTGGTCAAAGCAAATATAGTCTTTAGATCAAGGACGGCCAACATTTTTCGAGAGAGGCCACTATTTGATATAAAAAATTACTATGAGCGTGCTACTTCCAACTTTCTCAACAAACAAATTTGGAAAAGTGAAAAAATGCTACTAATAAGCTTGTCAAGGGATTTTTACGAAAATAGTTCATTTTTTAATGCAAGTCTACGTAGTCGAAATTTAAAATAATATAATAAATAAGACGACAGTACAAACTTAGGTTTTATTGTTAATAAACTTTTTACAAGCTCTATCATTTAGGTTAGGTATAAAATAAAAATGTAACTTGAATCACACACATATTTAATTCAAAATAATTATTTAACGTTCAGTATTTACTTAATGTGGCTTTTGAATTACTACTTTTTTTTTTAACCAAATCCTCTATATTAGGATTAGCTCTTAGAGATGCTAACAAGATTAGATTATTATAGGAGAACATTAGCTAGTTTTGAGTGTTACTTATTTTATTATGTTTTCATTGCAGAAAACATTTATTTACAAACATATTTCAATCCAAATTTTGAGGGTTTTTTTTTTTTTTTTTGGTCTGAGACAAATCCGCTTCAATAAAATTGTAAAAAATTGTTGTTTATTGTCTTTTTAAAAAATGTTTAAATTTTCAGTAAGTCTCCGCGTGCCACGGTTACAACTCCATCGTGCCGCGGGTTGGCCACCCCTGTTTCAGATCATTAAAGTATCTGACTACTTGCGACAACTTTTCTTTAAAAAAAAATGGAGAGATGGGGATTTTTTTGTAGTTTTTAGATTTGTTTAGTACATTTTAAGAAAAATATTCTAAAATTAAGAAAATAAGAAATTATTATTACTAAAATGGGGAAAAAATGGGTAAAAATTTACTAAAATAACATAAACGAGGCCCATTCTGTATCCAAAGTTTATGAACCAATTTTCCATTTTTCATGTTATTTATTTTTGAAATCACCTTCAAGATAAGAGATATTTTAATTTGTGCAAAAATTAGAGCACTTTATCTTAATTATTACATGAAATTGCTTAAACTAACAGTGATTATATTCACATAAGGGATAGTAATTTTTGTAATAAAACAGTGATTGATAAATCTGAAGGTGAAAACACTTCTACTATATTATACAGGACAAACACAGAAATTTCAGTTAATTATTTTCAAAACTTTTTTAGCAATCTTCTCTCTCCCTTTTTGAGCATTTAAAAAAACACATTTCGAGTAAAACGCCTTTTAAAGTATGACATCTTACTTAAGGTAATGGCATCCGCTTTAACTAAAACACTTGTAGTTTTTGTTCTAGTGAGCGGAAAATAATAAACTTGGTATTTATATAAAACTAATAAGATGGTCTATAAAATAAAATCATAAAGAATTGTCAATTTTTCTCAAAATTCACAATTTTAGGGTAGTCGGATACTTAAATAATCAAATTGAAAAAGCAAGAAATATATTATTATTCCCGTAAACGCATCGAGTTTCACCGTTTTTGAATTAGATATATGTGATTTTTATAAAGGGAACTTAATATTTTAAATTACGTGTAATATTAAAATCGACAAAAGGACTAACGAATTATTAGGACTATGCCGGATAACTTGAGGTAACGTTAGCAACGCACAGAAACATTATTTAATTTTTATAATACATTTAGGAATATTTTGTGCTTGAGAGTTATGTACCCCAGTTAGTACCAGAATGAATTGGTAACGAATGTATTGCAGATTCATACCTCGTAAATCAAGCTAAATATTTACACGGATGGATAATAGGGTTTGCTGCTCGTTAAGTAAGACATGGCCTCAAAATCCATTCGTTAGTAAGATGTGGAAATAGAGAGTGATTTATTACGTGGGCGTGTTGACATACTCATCTTGCTGCGTTTTGAAACGATAAGGATATATAGACTGTGTTAAGGCACCTAATCTTTAAGAACAAGGCCTTTTCGCAAGGTTTTTTTGTACATGAAGTACTTCAGTATTAATATTGCTCAATGGCGCACACTGGAGTTTTTCAAGGGGGGGGGGAGGTCCAGTGTAGGAAGTCCACTATTTTTCTTCTAATACCCTAAAACGCCGCCAAACTCTTTTTTTTTTATTTTGTCGGTTTTCGGGGGGAAAAACAGTAAAAATAAGACTTGATTGAATTTTACGTACTATATACATAGGATTCTTTCAATGGAAAAAATTCGAGGGTTATAGGGGGTGGGGGGTCCGGACCCAGATCCCTCCCCCGTTGTGCGCTACTGATATTGCACTGCGACTTTAAAAAGGTACAGAGTGTATCATCTTATTTTCATGTATTGTTCATTTATGTTTGAATCAGTTTGTTTCTTTCTCGCAAGAAAAAGTACTTTATATTTCGCTTTTTATATTTTAATAACAGATTTTAAGTTTAACGAGATAAAAAAATTGCTTTATCTATATCTATCAATATCTCTCTCAAAACATATATAGGAGAAAAGCGAATCACTCTCTCATAAATAACGATATATCCGTAACTATTAGACCTACAGACTTGAAATTTGGTAAGCATGTTCCTTTTGTTGAACAGGGATCAACTAAGAACGGTTTGTGTGAAAATCAACTCCCAAGGGGGATCACGAAGGCGAAAAAGACAGAAATTCCTTTGAATAATCAGACTTCCAAACAGGAAATTTGCCAATTTTTCTGTTTTGTAAAGATCCTATAAGAACGGGTTTTACAAAAGTCGACTCCCAGAAATAGGCGCGGGGGCGCCATAGATTAAAAAAAAGTAAAAAATCACGTTTTCAAGGAATCAGACCTACAGACGAAAGGGGGGGGGTACGAGGGCATAAATGATACATGTACTTTTGATTTAGAAATTCCGAACATTGTCTTTCTTATTTCAAGAGGCGTAGGCTCTAAGAATATTTTTCAGTACAATGGAATGCTAAAAGCAAGACTTTGAATAATAATACCTTAGAAAGAATGCATAGTCTTACAATGTCGTGAAATACCCAGCTAAGCGGGCGGATAAGACCTAGTTTCGGGGTCAAGGTCCCAGACTCGTGGCTGGCGTGTCATGAGTTCGAGCCAGGTACCTCTGTAGACCCACCGTGCAGGGCGGGCCGATGCACGTAAAATCTGTCGAGGCTCAAACGTCCTCCCACTGGTGTGGCGTGGAGGTTAGAAGAGGGGGTCAACTAAGGTGTCGTCCTCGTCACTTGACAATGGTTCAAAATTATGAGGTCCGTTGGCAATAGCCATTGTGCAGCTTTATAGGGCTTCGTAAATATAACTTTCAACGGCTAGCTTTTTATATTAAGAATGCAATGTTAGGAATGAGTACCTCTTTTATCATAGCTGCGTATCCTTTTATTGATTCTATCTGAAAAATCATTTCGAAAGATTATCCTGTTCCTTCACGTTAGTCTTAAATGATCATTGGAGGGATTGCGTGTTTTTTTAACAAAGCACTCAAAGGCAACTCGGACCTCATTGTTTTGAACCATAGTCAAGTGATGAAGACCGCACTTTATCTGGCATCTCACTCCCCTAACTTCCACACCACACCAATGAGAGGACTTCGAGCTTCGACAAATTTAATGTGAATGAGCCCCTTTACACTGCGGGTCTTCAGGGGCTGTAGAGCACAAAATCATGACAAGCCAACCTCGAGTTTGTGACCATGACCACTAGGCTATTGGGGCAGCTTCATTATAGCAGACCGAAGCATTTACAATAGTGACAGTTACAATATGTGTTTATACATAAAGTTTTCAAAAAAACAGTTTTTCAATAAATTTGCGAAAATTTTAGTGAACTTACGAAGAACCCTTTCAATGTCAGTAATAAATCAGTTGAGCAAAGACAATTCAATTGTGAAACCATATACTAGTGAAATATCAACTGGATGTCTACATTTTACAATTATATTATGGCCACCAAAACAGACCAATTTTAATGTGTAGCCTATTTTAGATTAAGCGCATCACCCTCATTGCACGTCCCACTTAGAGCCTCCCTAACTGTTTTTCGAAACCGGTAGATAACTAAATCCCGAGAACAATGAATACCATTTGTCTTTTTCTTTCTTCCGATCTCGCATTTTGGGGAAGAAATACCGCGAGAAGCGTTGGCCTCAGACTGCGTGAAGACCATAAATAGTTCGCGTGATATGAAAAAAAGCGCACGCGAACCCTTCTGTCGTGCCTGTTGGGTTGGCGACCCTTCTCCTCAACTGACCGGTACAGTGTCTAAGTTCGTTTAACCTTTTGGAACAAAAATAAAGAAAGAATATGATCGAAAGGTTCATTTTCTTTCTCCGCTTCATCTGATCGTCTTCTTTATCTCTGAGAATCGACAGGGAACAATACCGAAAAGAATTCCCTCTGTTGTTCCAGACCAGTTTTTTGGTGCTTCGGAAGTGACCATGGAATTAAGACGTTTGGGGATGGCAATTAAAGTGAAGAATGCTTTCTTTATTTGCGATTGGAGTGAACCTAGAACGTTCGGTTTGATGGGCTGTAATAAAAGTTTTTGTCCTCTGGAAATTTCCCATGCTCTGAGTTGAAATAATGAAATAAAAATTACTTTTGAGTAATTTTTTTTAAGTTTTTTATTTTGTCGTGAGTGGTTGATTGGGTTTTGAATGATGCCATAATAAAACTTTTTTCTCTTAAATTTGATTGGTTTAATTAAATTGAAGTTGCTTTTGAGCAGATTGTTTGATTGCGCTACAATAGAACACAGTGAAACGTCAAAGTCCTGTCTCTAATTTAAATAATGGATAATGTAGATCTGCGTTTCTCAATTTTTTTTATCACCGCTGACCGGTCAACGTTTCATAATTTTAACACAGCCCACTAGGGAAGGGAGGGAGGTTGATTGTTTATACAATAGAACGTCGTTTATCCGAACGTATCCGGACCAAAGTCCGGATACGTTTCCGAACAGTGCATTGCTCAACTGTTGTCTCACGAGAGGCCAAAAGTGACGGAAAAACACAAGGTGAGGGATATTTAGGGAATTTCAGTTGTGTGATATGGTAAACATCTGAGTGGGATGTTAGGTCAGTTTGTTTCCAAGCGAGGGGTGTATACGTGCTTTTTTGTTGAGTTTTGTTGATGTAGAAACCTGGATGGCATGTGATGTAGAAAACTGTGGACTTCAAATGCTAAATGATGATGAGATTGTGACTTCCGTGCAAGAAGAATCATACTCTGTCGACGATGAAACGGATGAAGACGAGGACAACAACAACGAAAGTAGCAAAGGCCCATCAAATGATGATGCGTTTTTTTTTTTTTTTTTTTTTTTTTTTGCGTTAGAGACAGCTATGTGTGGAGTGGTGCGAGCAACAATCAGAGTGCTATCCTACTCAACTCCTGCTGCTCAAGAGAATCAGAGACCTTGCAGCTAAAAAACGAAGGTGTGCAATGGTACAGCGAAAAATAAGTGATTATTTTCCAAAATAAAGGTAAATTGCCACATTATGCACCAATTTTTTCTTTTTCTTCAAGCTCGTTTCCCGCATGTGATCATTTTCAATATTCGTATAGTTTCCAGTTTCAAATACTGCATGGATCGCATTCGGTTTTCGGTTATCCGAACGATGTCTGGTCCCGATTCATTAGGATAAACGACGTTTTACTGTATTTTAGAGCTCTTAGATTTTATAATTGTAATTTAATTGTATTTAAACATGCCTTCAAACAATTCGTTAAAGCAAAAAAAATGCATTTAAGGTGATTTGTCATTTTAACTCACTAGTACTCTAAATCAATCAGCTGGTCAATCTGAAGCGAAACCCCTAATGTTTAGTCCCCAAGCAAACTTGGTACTCATTTATCGACCCACTGAAGGGATGAAAGGCTGAGTCGACCTTGCCCAGCCCAAGGATAGAATCCGGACCTGTGGTGTGGAAGCGCGACACTCTGCCACTCGGCCACTGGGCCTTAATTAAGATCCAGGGGCCCTTATATATATTAATATATAAGGGTTGCCCACAAATGAAAAGTGGACAGGTTCAATAAGAAAAATTATTTTATTGGAAATCAAAAGAAATCGCTCTGGGGGTTGTATCACAGGTCCCATGGTTTCGGCAACAGGTCGATGTCTTCACTCTTCTGTCTTAAGTGGCCTAAAGGCCTAGAAGTTACAGGGTGACAAATCTGAACTGTACGGTGGGTGTTCTAACATTTCCCAACCCATTTTTTAAAGTTGCCTTGGTTTCACGGCAGACATGGGGCGGATATTGTCATGGAGATGCGATATCGTTTGCCATCCTTCTCGAAACTTTTTACACCAACTGTTCCAAGACGTTCGACCTAAACAGTGCTCGCCATCGACTGCCACTATTCGTCGATAGATGTCCGCATTAAACTCACCTCCTTCATTTAGGAACCGTACTACTGCACGTTGTTCCGATCTGGACCCATCTTTATGGGTACGACTTCCTTTTCGATTAGTTTACTCTACCACTAGCAGGTTTCACAGTTAAACATCGTATGAGGTGTACACTTCCCAAAATTTTTCGTGTACCTGTTTGGTAGCTCTGCTACAGATGCACTCAATCTGACGCGATCGCATGTGTCCACTTTTCATTTGGACAACCCTTTGTGGCGGATCTATACGCGACTCTTACTAACACCTTGGGGACTCTTTTAGGGAAATATTTTTCTCAACCAACTTTCACCGAAGGTAAGAAAACGTGATTATGCAAATTAAGTTTATTAATTCTGTATTCGCGAGTTTTGAGAGTTAGTGAGTGGAGGATCGTGAGTTATTGCAGTGCGGATCTAAGTTTATAAAAGTGTTAATTGAAGATTTCCCAGTGAGGATCAATCGGATCGGATTTGATCCCGTCAAGTATCAGTGTTCAAGGCCTCAACAGTAGGACTTCGACTTCACAGGAGTACAGGTATTGGTAGCACTCTTTAAATAGAAATTAAAGAATAACTTGTTAGCTTGCGGCGGAGTTGAAATTGAGCTTGTATAAGTTATTGTGGAAATTAGTTGAGGGTTCGTAACTATTAACCCCGGGCTAATTGGTCTCACCTTCGCGCTCTTAGTATTGATCAACAACCTTAGTTGGATTATTATTGTACTTGCTTGATATTTTGTGATAGTAAAATAATTAGAGTGAATCATGTCGACTGATTATTCGGTTCTTCCCACACATCTAGCCGGGTCCGAGAGAAGACATACACCTTATACTATTAAATTTCACCTAAATTCAATAATTTTTTTGTGTATAAAATCTATTCCAGCTTTTGTCCTACATATTCGAACTTATATATTCTTTACGTGCATATTTGTTAAATTAATATCTATTACTTATGCGAAAAACCTGAAAAACTATTCTCTCTCTTGTTTTTCAATATTAGATGAAAATAACTTTAAAAAACATAGAAAATTTTTAAAAAATGTATCAGCTTTATAAATGGACAAATTATGACACAGACACTTTAAGGGAACCGGAGGACCCAGGCAATTTGTTCCGTCTCTCTCTGTCCTTCTGGCCATTTCTTTGCGGACTCGAAATATTTTTCATGTGAGGAAAGATTTTTTTACTTCGCTATGTGGAACCAAAAGCGGAAATCATAGAGAGTGCATGCAAGTTTCTACCTTCAAACAATTAAATATATCCAGTAGAGAATATTCAATAATTTACAATATATATATATAGCTCTAAATTTATCCTTAAAGTTATTTTCAGATTCATTCGTTATTCCGTAAATGTCCATAATTCTAAAGATGTTTGTCAAATAAGGTTCATTACAAATTTATCAACTTCATTTAAAAATTAACAAATTTGTAGTGCATAGTGCTGCTGAAAATTGTACCGCGTGCCACATGTGGCACGTGTGCCATAGGTTGCCGACCCCTGCTCTATTTATTCGCAGCATCTGTGACCTCTTACTTGTCCTGGGGTCAGACTTCACAAAGCAGACGTGCACTCGAGATTTGGTTATTTTTCTCATGATCTGCTTCATGCAGTCGGCACCAGAATTAGCAGCAACAAAGAATATTCGTATTTACACACTCAGAACAATGGAAGCAGAACAGTAAATATTATTCGCAGAGAGGATTTGCATCTGATGGAAACATATTTGGGATTACATACAACTTTGTTTTGTTACTTACACATTTATATCGTTAAAATAGTATGTTTGTTCCATTTGGAATCCATTAGTTTCGAGATCGCGTAGAAAGCGTGACGGATTCAACTTTGTACTGGAATGCAATCTATTTTTGTTTTAAAAGTTTCTGACTTCCACTGACTGTGAAATCAATTTTAAGTATTTCTAATCCCACAAACACGTGAATGAAACGTCAAGCAAGTATGAATAAGGTTTTTTTCTTCTGATTTTTTAAAAAGTATTATTTGTTTATTTTTAGTAGGTACTTTTTATTTATTTATTGAATTCATTATATAATTTTTAACATTATATTAATATTAGTGGAACTAGTTTGTTATCCTGGGTCTACGCGCCAAACGCTGTTTGGCGCAATAAAGAATCACGCCAAGCAGTGCATGTCTTTGAAATGGAATCCAAGATGGCGGCGTAGCAGTAAGCGATCGTCAGGAAAATAATTTTGAAGAGCTTTTAAAATACAGGAAAATCTATTTCGAATAAAGAATGTTGGAAGCGATTGAGAATAACCAAGATTTATAAGAAAGTGAATATCAATATAATCTAAAAAAATATTTACTGACAGTAATATTATGCAATATATAATAAATAATCTTATAATATAATTTTATAGTAATTATTATATATACCATTAATATAATATGATAAATTAGTTTTTATTATATATTCATATAGTATGATTTAACAATAATTATTTTATGTA
Source organism: Trichonephila clavata (assembly GCA_019973975.1). Classification (NCBI taxonomy): domain Eukaryota; kingdom Metazoa; phylum Arthropoda; class Arachnida; order Araneae; family Nephilidae; genus Trichonephila; species Trichonephila clavata. The sequence continues at coordinate 221,246 of BMAO01014110.1, read as the reverse complement.
ATAATAATCATATAATATAATTTAATAGTAATTATAAAAAAAAGAGTAACCACATCGTATTGTAATAAGAAGCGTACATAAGAATACTCATTTTACATATTAATTACAAATAAATAAAAAAAATAATTATGAATAAACGACATCATAATAAATAAATAATATAATATTTATATAAATAAATAACAATTATAAATAACATGTATATAAATTTAGAAAAATAATTAAAAAACAATTACAAATAACAAATATTATATGATTACCACGTTAAAAAAACGTTTTTAAAAAGTAAAATAAAGTGAAAATGGACGATATATATTTATAGCAATAATTAAAAGTACAACACTCATTCTTTATAAAATAAAATATCCTAGTACTCACTTAATACATTAGAGATATTCATTTTCGAAAATAGCACAAAATAAAACAGAAGACTTGTTTTGCAAGATGGAGCAAATGCAATAAAAATGGTTAAATTGTTAAAGAAATCGAATTAAAATCGTCTGAAATAAATATGGTTACCACGAGAAAATTATTGCTAATATACGTTATCCCCATGGCAACCACATTGCCAGATGTTAAAATATCAAGGTAACCATATTGTAATGTTATCGTCCATCTTGGCGAACATAAACAACAACTAAGCGCGTAGACCCAGGATATCAAACTAACACCATAATGGTTTATTTATACATGTTTTTGAAGAGCTTTAATGAATGTGAAAAATAATAATCCCTGTATCTTGTTTTAACCAACATCTTTTACTTATCGCTAACTTTGCGAATTTTTGCCTTCATATTGGATAGAACTCCAGTACAGAAAAATGAGCTGCTTGCTCAGTTTGGAACAATTTGTTTTTCTTTGCCAAAAGTATGGACTAAAATAGGATTTATTAAATAATAAAGTATTTCTTGATCTGTGTGCAAGAGATTTGTATCATATTAATATTATTTGTTTAAGTTTTTCGATTTTACTTTTAGCGAATTCGAGCAATATTATTTTCACTAAACAGTTTTTATGCTCTGGAGATCATCGATTCCCGAGTTGAGTTGTATGTTCCATGTTCCAATTCTAGTTCTCTCAAAAACTATTCTATGGAATAATAGCGAACATTTGCTTATTATTTTAACTGGCTTTATGCAGGGGCGTTTCAAGACAAGGATAAACTAGGCCTGGGGGCCTAGGGCTTCGATTCGTTCTTGACACAGAGCTACTTTATGCACTGCTGGCCACCGTAAATGCAACACCAAGAAAGACAAGAGATAGCACAACAAAATTTATTTTGTAGATAGCATGTTGACCAAGTATCAAATGATTAAATTTATAGACTTCTGTGAAGTGTGGTTCCTGCCATAATCAGTAGCCAGAGTATCCGCCATTGCTGGAGATCACCGCTGCCACACGCCTCTGCATTGATTCAAAGAGACTTTGGATGTGTTCTTGGGGTACAGCAGACCAAGTAGCTTCCACACGTTGCCAAAGTTGATCTGGTGTCGCAGCTAGGGGTGCAATCTGGGCCAATCGTTGAACAACCATGGACCACATGTTTTCTATCGGCGAAAGATACGGAGAGCGAGCCGGCCAGGGAAGCAATTCAATCTGGTGATTGACGAAGAACCTTTGAAAATTGCGTGCCACGTGTGGTCGAGCATTATCCTGTTGAAATATGGCTGTGGCCAAGCCCTGAAGGTAAAGAAGGACAACTGGCTCCAACACCTCGGAGATGTAGCGTTGGCTGTTTAAAGTACCGGCCATGCGTACTAGAGGAGTGCGAGAGTGTTATCCAATACCGCCCCATACCATAATACCCGATGCAGGACCAGTATGGCTGTGCATAACGGCAGCTGTTCAGCATCCTCTCTCCACGGTGTCTTCAGACTAGAATCCGACTATCGTGGTGTTGCAGACAGATGCGTAACTCGTCAGTAAAGACAACTTCATTCCATTCTGCCGCCCACATCCTTCTTTCATCGCGTCATTGGTGGCGGAGACATCTGTGGTTCTGCGTCAAGGGTAGACCAAGCAATGGACGTCTTGCGGATCAACCACTCTGCTGTAAACGGTGACGAATGGTACGCGCAGACACTGACTGATGCGTTACAGACTCAATGTGCTGTGCTATGGTTCGTGATGTGACTGAGCGATCTGTCACTGCCATGCGCACAATTTGCCTGTCCTCACGTGAAGTAGTGCACTGAGGTGGATGTGATTGACCACGTCGGTCCGTCGTACTCTCCTGCATCCAACGGTCACATATCCACATTACAGTTTTTTGGTTTCGTCCAACACGACTACCGATTTCCCTGAAAGATAATCCACAATCTCGGTAGGCCACTATCCATCCTCTGTCGAACTCGGATACTTGATCAAAAGCTGATCGCTGTTTTCTACGAGACATAACTGATCGTTTTTTGAAAAAACCACAAGAAAAACTCAAGTGCCGAACTTGAAATCGTCGAAATCTCCAAGCCTTAAATAGCGCTTTGAGGTGGCGCCGCAGGCGTGCGTGATGTGTGTCTGCGCTGAAATTCTAATCATTTGCATATCTCACCTCCGCTAACACATGTTGTAAATTTCATGTTATTTGCGTGCTTCCTTCAGGGTGTTGCATTTACATTGGCCAGCAGTGTATATAAAAAAGTTATTACATTTTTCTGAAAATATTTAGAAGGTAATAACCAAACCCTTTTTGGAAATGTATTTCAGTTTTATCACTAGAAAAGATCTAATTTATTTTTTTTTAAAAATGGTTGCAAAAAATACTTTTTTTGGTCAATTTTAAATTTGGTAAAATATTCTTTTTATAAATTTGCAGTTTTGTATACTTGAAAAATAAACAATGCAGACTTATTTATATGGAATTGAAGAGAGTTACCATGTCAATGTTACTTTCATAAATAGTTATTGTTTATAAAAAGTAAATTATATCCTTTGACAATAAAGTTTGGTGAAGTTGCTTTGCTGTAGCGCCATCTGGTTGGGAGCTGCAATAAAGAGGATAGCATAAGAACCTTCTCCACAAAGTATACATATACATGCAAATTTTCATAGTGATCGATTGAAAAGTATTGAAGTGAAGCGATTTCATATACACAACATTCATATATATATATACATTAGATATTACATATATTTTTAGTTGCATGAATATTGAATGTTGAATGCTTGTCGGAGTACCTGCTTCCTGCAGGGAAGCTCAAACTACAATCATGAGTAAAATGGGGGTTACATGGGTTCAGCTTTACCTTAGCCCTTTGCTGCATTAAAAGGTGTGAATAGACTATATCAAGATGGTATAATTTAAGAAATTTACATTGGAATAAGTAGATTACATTAAGGTGAGAAAAAATTAAATTTAAATGGAAGATAATAATCTAGGTGTAATAGTAAAATAAATACAAGGTGTACTATTGTGAAAAGTAACTATGTTCATGAGATCTGTGTCAAGCTGCTTACTGGCCCGGCGAACCGGAACGCAGAGCGGTCGACTAATATTGAATATCCAACACGTCAATATAGCAGTTGGAAATAACGTTAAAACATAAAGTAAAATTTCCAACTTTGATAAAATTATAAATTTATACCCAATAAATTCCTCAAAAATTTCTCTCCGTTCATTAAATAACAGTCCAACAAATTTAGAACATGGAAAATGTGATCAAGATATCTTGATCCGATTTCTACTTGAATAACTATGTGAAATTGTATGGAGGCTCTATTCACGCTAAAATAAATTGAAAAATCTTTTCACTTTGTGGAGAAATAAGAGTGAAAAATATTTTAACTCAAATGAAATTCTCGTCAATGGAACGTGATTTAAAATTACGACATTCGCTAATGATCTCAATTGTAACGTTGATTAAATATAGATTTAAGAAGAATGGAGTTTTTATTTTATTTTCAATGGGGCTGCGGATAGTTTTTTCCATTTCAGACCTAGTACATTCCCCAGAAGTTGGTATCACTTTTTAGTGGAGCACCGTATAGGTAGAATACCAATTGCTGCAATGGAATTTTGACACCCAATTTCCTCCCCAGAGGGAGGCACCTGAGCTCTGACGATACGAAATTGTACCAGGTATCTAATTTCGAGAGCACTCACGACAAACAAGCCCTCTAGGGATCTGTAGCATGCAACATAATCATACGACATGGACTCTGTTGATTTTCTGCATCATGAAAATCCACCGACTTGGGCCGGGGTTGAACCCGCCACCTTAGCCGTACAAGGCCATCGACATACCAACTACGCCCCCCAGCCGACATTAAGAATAAAGTTGTTGAACTGAATTAGAAAACTAAGCCATAGGTTTAATTCGTGATACTTCAATTATTATGCTATTTATATGTGGGATATATGTTTAAGAAAACCTCTGAAATTGTTTTTGCGACTCCAAATGGAATTATCATGTTTTTGTAAGCAATTTTCTCAAAACAAGTTTCGCAGACAATCATTCTATTTATATAAAAAATGAATCAGTTTAATATTTGCTTTAACACAATGTCTAATTTAAAATATAATTTTAATAAATATAATGCTAGTTTATTAAAAAAAAAATCAGTTGCACTGTTAAAAAATAACCCAACCTAATTTCTGTAGTTTACGTTATATTTTTTGAATGCCCAATAAAATTTAAATACTCATTCCAAAATAAACTATTTTGGATGAACTTTGAAACTTATAAAAGTGTCCTAAAAATTATTTGCTTTTATTAATACATTTAAATAATCCAATAGGAAATAATTGAATTGCTTCACACGTTCGTATTTAAAAGAAAAACTCAGAGAAAATAATTGTGTTTAATTTATATAAATCCGTTTTAAGAACTAGTTTCTACCCTTTTTTAAATTTTATTTTATATCATATAAAGAACACTAAGTCGTTTGCTACATTTTTAGCAGAACAACAATGATAGAGTTTCATTCACCAAAAGCTCAGACGACTTTTATTCTTTCATTTGCCATATAAATAGAACTATTTTACGTGATAAATTCGAGAACTAAAAATCGCCATGATACAATGCGGGTCATTCGATTCCATTTACCACCCTCCTTTGCATCCTCTTTATCCATCCCTCTACTGTTCTTTTCGTGAAATAAATAGAAGCAGGGTCGAGACGATTGAATGCGAAGGTTATCGTTTGCTCGTGAGAACAATTCTTAACTCGCGAACTAGAAAATTTTTTAGTTCTTCTGAGACTTCCAGACGGTGTGTATTCGTAGGCGGGTGATGGAACGAACTCGGATTCTAATTTCTCTCCAGAACTGAAAAATGGAATACGCCCACGAAACGTTCACGAAATGCGCGGCAAAACGGATCGTTTGCAAATTCCTGTGTTTATTTCTTGCTTTGTGTTCGCGCGTGATTATCTTTTGATGCAAAGTTGAGATAAACAACTTGGTGTAAAATTGAAATTCTTTAAATAATTTTGCTGGCTCAGAATTTTTTTTTCTCTCACGGCCACCCGCTTGGTTTGTTTTTGTTACTCTCGAGTTGGTTGTTTATATAACCAGCAAATGTGTGTGTGTAGTTGTTTCCTAAATTCCCCAAATTGTAATTTTAGTATATATATAATCATATTGTTACTAAAGTCTTATAAGATCTGTTCTGACTTATGCACAGAGACTTCGGCATTGACTTCAAGCGACAACACTTTGAAAATTTTCGCGAGAAAGATCTTAGTTGCATCCTTGGTAGGTTCCAAGTGAATGGATCAGGGAGAAGGTCTAATTTAGAACTCTATAAAACTTACAAACAACCTGATATTGTAAAATTCGTATAATTACAGAGTGTGATGTTTGAGACAAATAAAGGTAGTGTGATATTGGTTAGTTAAATGTTGATTACGTCACAGCTATTATTTACAGATTTACATTGAAGTTATTAACTTAGTAATTAGATTATATTACAGTCCCAAATTCTGTTGTTTTGTGAGAGTTTTGGCGCCTGTTCCCAGTGAAGTTTTCACTGCATCTCCCTTTCTCTCTCTCGGCCCTCTCTAGGGTTCGGGGTGACAGCGGTCGGCGTCTTTAGCTTCCGGTTACATCCGGGAGAGGGGCTGCTCGTGGTGTCAAAGATTTCCGGATCGATCCAAGACAAGCCGCGCATTATTTTTAAGGGTCCAGGTGTCAATGCACGTGTGATGATCCTACTCACATCTGTGTGGTGGGAACGTCACAAGAGACTTAAATGGACTGGTCATCTGTATAGAATGAATGAAGATCCTTGCTGCAAGAAAATCTTTCTGCCAAAGCCCATGAGAAATAGACCTCGGTAAGAAGATTGAGTCGAAAAGACTTCAATATTTCAAAGGTCAAAAACTGAAAAACAGTTGCCAAAAGTAGAGATCCTGGAGAAGACTTCTGGAGAAGGCCAGGGCCCGCGCAGGGCTGTTGAGTTATTGAAGAAGAAAATCATATTGATAATGACCCGATACACCCCTTTTTCCATCTGCCTATTCCTTGATGACTCAGTCTGTAAGCTGAAGGATGGCTGCGGTAGCCGGATTGTTATGGTTCCGAACTCATGACCGGCACTGTCGAGTCGTGAGTTCGAGCCTTTGTGCCACTTAAAATCCTCCGTGTAGAGTGGTTGAAACAAGTTATAAATTTGTAAAGGCTATAAGTCCTACCGTTGGTGTGATGTGGAGGTATGGAGATAGGGGTGCTATAGTTCAGGTTTCGTCTTTGTTTCTTAGTCGTGGCTCAAAAATACGAGGTTCGTTGTCAATTGCCCTCGTATTGCTTTTGAGTGTGACGTAAGTTAAAATCAAATCAAATCCTGAATAGGCGAGTCCAAAACATTCAAGTTGCCACCTAATTCAATTTTACAACGTGAAGCCCAGTAGCGTAACGGAGAATATTAAGACGCCCCATGCAAAAGTCAGGTTTGCCTTTAAATGTCTTGTGAATTAGTTAAAAACGTACTTGGGGCGTCAGTCAGGCATTGGGCCCGTTGAAATCCTGCCTTCCTCCCCAGGTGCCGGAGTTTCGGGGGTGTACGTTACGCCACTGGTGAAGCCCCGGCGGATTTAACGTATATTAACCTTTCAAACTACGGGTTTTGAATAGTATTTTAATTATGAACGTAGCACCACTGTGAAGCAACATGTGAGCTATTGGTAACGGATTTCGTAATTTCGAACCATTCTCAAATGACAAAGACACCCCTTCTCCAAACTTCAATTCCACGCCAACGGGAGGGCTTTCAGCCTCGACAAGTTTCACGAGCACCAGCCCCTTTACGTGGTTGGTCATCAGTTGCACCAGGATTCGAACTCAACACACTGGTCAAGAGTTCCTGACCATGACCACACGGCTACCGCGGCCATATGGGACAACTGAGCTGATACCAGTGGCGTAACGGAGAATGATAGCCCCTCCCCCTGTAAAGTCAGGTTTTAGGCCCTAAGCCGGATCTTGCGTACTTGGCGTCAGTCAAGCTTTGGGTTTCCTAGAATCCTTCTCCCCCCTCGCGATACGGGGGTTGCGTGGGTATACGTTACGCCACTGGCTGGTACCCTACTCTCCTAACTTCCACAGCACTTCATATGTGCAATACAATAATAATTTCAATTCTATAAGGATATATAAATAATAGTTAATACAATAAGATTAACAAATATAAAGCATAAATGCATATAACACATATATTTATTTAGTAACACTTTTTTTCCTGGAAGATGTAAAATGTGTGAAGATTTGTGTTTTTTACCTTGAATAATAAACACTAAAAATGAACAATAGAAACGATTGTACTGCTGAAATCCAAAAGAGAATTACTATGGCTAATAGATGTCTTAATGGAATACGAAAATATATAAAATCGAATTGAATCAAAACAAAAGTTCTATTGTATAAAAGTCTCTTAAGATCAATATTAACTTATCTGAACCTTGGTTCCGTGTCTCGAACAGATGAGAACATGATATGTATCTACGAAAGGAAGATTTAAGATTTATTTTGGGGGAATTTAACAAAATGGAACGTGGCGAAGATCAAATTTCGAGCTCTATCAATCATATAAAGAATCTAACATCGATAACTATCAAAATACAGCGAATTAAATGGGCAGGTCACGTTGTCAGAATAGACGAGGACCGCACCACTAAAAAGTCTTCAATGCTCAACCAATTGGCACGCGAAGAAATGGCAGGCCAAATCTTAGATGGACTGATGGTCTAAAAAAAGATCTCCTAGTTTTGAGAACTAAGAATTGGAGAACACTAGCAGGGAGCAGGCTAGCCTGGAAAAGGCTTCTTGAGAAGGCTAACGCCCCCCTGGGCTGTCGAGCCACTGAGGAAGGAAGGAAGGAATATACACTAAACAGATAATTCATGTTATTGATAAAAGGTGCAACTAGTACTATTGCTTTTACTACATAAATTACGAATTAAAAACATTAAATCTATTTAAAAACGTTTAATTTGATCCTAGCTGATAGGCCAAGAAAGTAATGTTTTACTGCGCATTCGAACTCAAAAGCTCTTAACTACCTAAAATCCTCCCAAGAACCCTTGCTCATGTGCAACTTTAATTAAATTAAACTTTAAGAAAAAAAATTCTTCCAGGAGGAAGTTTAGTAGCAAATAACTTCAAATATGACTGATCCTTTCTACTGAGTCAACACAAAAGAATTATAATGACGAATATCATTTTGGCTGCCGATCTAAGCGACGCCTCGATATAACAGGTGCGTTCTGGGGGTGAAGAAGAGTCTATTTGAGGTAAGAGGGGTAAGGTCAAAGGCGCACTGCACCGACCCACTTAGAGCATAAAGAGAGCGTTGTGCCCCGGCGGTTTATTTCTGCGCCTTTCAAGGGCGAAAATGACACATCCGCGAGGCATCTCCCAAACGATTCAAGGGAAGTGCGTTTCGGAATTAATTAAAGCAAAAGATTAAAAAAGGTTTGGACGAACGACAAAAGTGATTAGTATTTGTTGTAGACAGTGAAAAAAATAATAATTTGGATGGTAAAAAATTATTGGGTTTGATTTTTTTGTATTAAAAAAAATAGCGGATGGTTTTAACGAATCTTTCAAAAAAAGCTTTTTTATTCAAATGGTTCTGAACTAAAGGTGATTTGTGAGATATAGGAAAAGGCAACAACGATTGTAACGGGTACTATTCGGGTTCTTCTACAAATCTTCTTGGGGAAACTATTCTTCAATTGTGTTTTTAATTTAAAATCCACTCTCTGTAGAGATGACTTGATTTTATGCAAATGTAACTACTATTAAAATCCTGACTTTGGGTATGTGAGATTAATGGTTAATCGTTGAGATCGTTAATCGTGAATCTAAGAATAAGAGTAGGTGAATTGCGGCTGAGAGGTCGCGCGTCCTGAAATTAATATTTGTCGTAGAATCCACCAAAAGTGTGGAAGTAAATATCATTGGAGCTGATAGAGCTACAGTAGAACGTCGTTTATCCGAACATTTATTATCCGGAGCAAACATATTTGAAAAGTTACGGATAAAATTAGCTACTTTTTAATTATAAACAATGGATGCATTTTTGCTGCCAAATAGGTGCATTTTTGCTAGTTTCGCCACAATAGGCTTTCATATACAGTAGAACGTCGTTTATCCGAACGTTTATTATCCGGAGCGTCAAATATCCTGACCAAAGTCCGGATACGTTTTCGAACAGTTCAATGCTCAAGAGTAGTTTCGCGCTGGGCCGAAAGTGACGGGGTAAAGGTAATTTGAGGAATTTCAGTTGTGGTGATTTGGTAAACATCTGCACAATATCAGGTCAGTTTGTTTCCAAGTGAGAGGGTGTATACGTGCTCTTTTGTTGGGTTTTGTTGATGACGAAACCTGGAGGGCATGCGATGCAGAAGACTGTGGATTTCAAATGCTAAATGATGTCGAGATTGTGATTTCCGTGCAAGAAGAATCTGATCCTGCCGACAATGAAACGGATGAAGACGAGGACAGCTACAATAATGAAAGTAGCAAAGGTCCATCAAATGCTGATGCCTTTTCTGCGTTGGAGAATGCTATGGAGTGGTAGAACAAAAACCAGAGTGCTGTCCTACTCAAATACTTCTGCTGAAGAGAATCTGAGACCTTGCAGCGAAGGTGTACAATGGTACAGCGAAAAATAAGCGATTATTTTTCACAATAAAGGTAAAATTGCGACATTTTGCACCTATTTTGCTTTTTCTTCAAGCACGTTTCCCGCATAGGATCATTTTCAATATTCGTATAGTGTCCGGTTTCATATACTGCATGCCTTCGGTTTTCGGTTTTCTGAACAATCACGTATCCGAACGGTGTCCAGTCCCAATTGATTCGGATAAACGACGTTCTACTGTATTGAGATTCGAGAAAGATTGCACAAGGAACTCCAACTGAAGCTGTGATTTTCAGTGCTTTTATATGTCAGATTTAGTGTTAGGATTTCAGATTGCTCCCAGAGTTAAACTCGCAACTGGACATCACTTTGAGACAGTACAACTGGACATCACAACATAGGGAAGGAAAAAAAGACAAACATGAGCTGCAGCTTTTTACTCATGATGAAGACAAAAGATAGAGACTCTTCGTAGTTTTGTGTATTTATGTGAAACGGCAACAGGAAGTCTTGGAATCCGCGTGATTTCCGTGGACGGAGCCTGCTATTGGTCGAAAGATATTGTTCGATGGAAAATTACGTAAGGCTTACTTTAAAAACGTAGAGCTGTTATTTTTCAAGAGACACAGTTACGATTATCTAGTTTTCGGGTAAGCTAGTTAATCAGATATGCGCGAGTCCTGCATGCCAGGACCATGAAAGTTAAAAAGTGTTATGCTTAGGAGTGAAAGTTAGAAAGTGGATTGTGTTTATTGAAAAAAAAAATAGATACATAGACAATTTTTCTGAAAATGTATACAATAAAGCTCAAATAAAATGAACAAGCAAGATATTAATATAACTCCTTTCATACATCAAAAGGTTTTTAACTGAAGTTGCAAATTGTAGTATAGCTTTTTAACTTTTGCAACAACGTTTAAAAACATGTATTTTGCTACATTTAATATCTTTTGCTATCAGTTTACAGCGATGGAAACCTTCTGAGCTAGAAAGTCAACAGTAAGAAAAATAAACAAAAAAAAAGTTATAATATTTTCACTTTCATAAGCCTCCCATTCCATCCCGGAATATCATATTTATGAAGCTGACTTTCTCAGGTTTGATCCAAAAATAAGGAAGTCCACAAAAAACAATCACATAAATAACACGCGATGCTTTACTGTATTTTTATTACAAAGGCATTTATAAATATGTAAAGGTTGGTATATATTGTTTTATGGCCATATCTTTCGTTTTTTTTTCCACTACGAAAGTAAAGGTTTTCTCGAATGATGAAAATGAAAACACTGACAAATCTCATTAGAATGTTTAGGGTTAGGGCTACAAATGGAAAAAGGACAGCGAAAAATTTCCAAAGCTAAGCCGTTCCCGAGAATATCCGAAACAAAAAAATAATAAAGTTTGAGGATTTTTTTCAATATAAAATAACTGTCTTAGTTTATTATATGTTTTAGGTGCAATTAAAACATGTAAGTAAAATCTTTCGCAAAAGTATTAGTTTCATAGAGTCAGATCTTTATATTTTCTATAAACTAATTTAACGATCAACTTCATCTGTTTTGTGTTGCATAAAAAATTTACAACAGTAATACATGTAATGTGCTTTGAATATAAACAGTTTGAATATTGGTATGAAAGAATTTTTTCAAAGTATGATCGCTGACAGGTTAAAGTTTACAAATTGCTAGAACTTTAAACTCGTTTTTTAAGGATGGATGGGGGTTAAAAAGAATTTTTAAACGAATACAAGAATTAAAATAAACAAAAAGATATTTATATTTTAAGATAATTTTTTTAAATCTTTAAATCCCTTTTTAAATTTGAAATTAAAATGCTGTTTCGTGAAAGATTTTAAACTAGACATTCAAGGTTAGTAAATAGAAGTTTAATGAATAAGTCGAAGAGAAACTTTTTTCTGCCAATTAATATTAAAAGCTGACGGTCAAAAAAGTCAAGGATAAGAGTACATTGATTTAAAAAATAATTTTTTACATAAGAAAAACTAATTAAAATTTAGATAAAATTGATTTTGAAAATAGTATGGTTTTATTCTTGAATTTAAGAAAAATTAATCTTATATGAAAGGGATAATAAGGATTTATATGAGTAACAGAAGTTAAGAGAAGAGAGAGAGAGATGTCTTCTCACACACACACAGAACAATGAATACAATTTTTAGGTAAAAGTACACTGAAAATCGTTTTAAACGAAACTGAAAATATTGAAATATTTTTCGTGCTAAAATAATTTCTTGTCAAAGGATATTGCAAGAAAAAAAAAACAATAAAAAAATTAAGATTAGTAGAGTTTATTTTATTTACATAGATATGTATATCTGCATATATGTAGTAATAAATAAGGAAATAAAAACGTTCACAAGAACGAAAGGAAATAAAAAAAATTAGCAATATCAAAATCTTTAAGATTTTTGGGTCGCCCATCCGGTATAGTGGTTGGGGACGCTTACTGCGGTGCCGTAGGACCTGGATTCGAATCCCGGAGAAGGCATGGATGTTTGTAAATGTATAGTGCCTTCGCGGCATGGGGGTACTCTAAATAGCCGTCGAGCCGCAAGTCCTCTCGTGAGGTTGGTGGAAGGGGAAGAGAGGTGGGAGGCCTCTGATCACACTCCTAGGGTTTTCTCCCTCAAAATTAGGGTGGAACCGAGCCAAAACGTTCTGTTACCTTCATGGGGCTCAAGGCTACGGGTAACGACCGGCGTACAATCGATGCCATGATGAATTTCGTGGGCCTTGATCTGATTACGTCAGACAGGAGGCATTAACAACAACAAGATTTTCGATTTCATCCTATGCTTTTGATCAACATCCTTAAGAAGCTCCATCTTCATTTTGAGTGAAAAAGAATTTTGCTTCTCCCCTGGGCTCTTTTCCATTGTGTTCGTAAAAAAAATCTTCTAAAATAGGAAGGGGAAGGGAAAAAAAGAAAGAAAGAAAATTCACAGTTTTAGGGTATTCGGATACCTTAAGTGAAGTAATATACAATTTTTATGTAATTTATACTGGTGGAAATATATCTGGAAATAATACTGGATGCAATATATTTGTTGAATATAATATCATTTTTTATAAAAATTCCATTTGTGTGCAGTAAAAATCGTTTATCACAAAATAAGGGGACTGAAATATGTTTTCGTGTTGAAAGAATATCGCGTTAAAGGATATTGCAGGGGGAAAAACATATTCAACAAAATTAAGTTTATTAGAGTACATTTTATTTACATAGGTATTTATATATGCATGCATTAAATAGAAATCAATTAAACATGAACATTCGCAAGACCTCAATGAAATTTAATACAAAACTTTCAAATTTTTTGAAAAACCAAGCATTTATGAATTTTTTTGAAAATAATCTGATATTTTTCTTTGCATTGTCTTTTTAGCATCAAATTATCAATAAAAAATTCTCCATTTTTTTACTTATTTCACCATTGGAATATGCGTCTAAATAACTGAGCATACTTTTCAGAACTTCTTTAATTTCATTTCATTTCCGTCGTCAGAATCTGCATCAATGATATTTTTTGAGCTTTCAACAAACTCCAAAATGTCTGCCATAATTGAGGTTTTAAACCACATTATCATCCTCTACTGCATCGAATTCTTCCGATGATACCGTAGGACAGTCTAAAAATACAAGAACTTTCTCAAATGTTTCATTGTCAGGTGTTTTTCGGTATTTTGTTCATTCACAGAAGAGAAATCTTTTCATGTTAAGCGATTTTCGTTTCGTGTTAAGAGAAAAAAAATGCATGAAAATGCGTTGTAATTTGTCGGGGTCGCAGTATTATTTCATGTTAACCGAAATTTCGTCTTAAGCGTTCTTACTTTAAACGTATTATACTGTATATTATATTTTTGCTGTCACGCATGCCTTATAGAAAGTGATTATTTACATTATGTAAATTCGCGCACTTCCGCACGCTGATTATGGAAAATGCAACTACAGTAGAACGTCGTTTATCCGAATCAATTCGGACCGGACATCGTTCGGATACTGGATTGTTCGGATAACCGAAAACTGAATGCGATCCATGCAGTATATGAAACCAGACACTATACGAATATTGAAAATGATCACATGCGGGAAACGTGCTTGAAGAAAAAGCAAAATAGCAAAATGTCGCCATTTTACCTTGACTATGGAAAATAATCACTTACTTTTCGATGTACCATTGTACACCTTCGTTTTTTCGCTGCAAGGTTTCTGATTCTCTTGAGCAGTAGCAGTTGAGTAGGACAGCACTCTGATGGTTGTTCGTACCACTCCATAGCTGTCTCTAAAGTAGGAAACGCGTCAGCATTTGATGAACCCTTGCTACTTTCGTTGCTAGCCTCGTCTTCATCCGATTCATCGTCGACAGCGTCGGATTCTTCTTGCACGGAAGTCACAATCTAGTCATCATTTAGCATTTGAAATCCACAGTCTTCTGCATCGTATGGCATCCTGGTTTCTACATCAACGAAACTCAACAAAAGAGCACGTATACGCTTGGAAACAAACTGACCTAATATTCCGCACAGATGTTTTCCAAAACACACAACTGAAATTCCCCAAATATCCATCACCTTGAGTTTTCCCATCACTTTTGGCCTCACGCGAAACAATTGTTGAGCATTAAACAGTTCGAAAATGTATCCGGACTTTGGTCCTAACATTTGACGCCCCGGAAAACGTTCGAATAAACGACATTCTACTGCAAAAGATTAAAATTTCCCTGAAACTTCGGTGCCGAAAATATCAACACGTAGATTTGCATCAAAAATGTGAAACACCTTTAAATTCCGAGAATACACCCCCCCTCCCCCTCTTTTTAAAAGTGGAAAACCTCTTAAGCTTAAGAGAAGGTGCGTAGTCGAGATTAAAAGAAAATTTATTTTCGGGATATGTTTCCTTATATCTTGAAAAATTCTCTCGTTATAATAGTATAAAAATCGTCTAGTATAAATAATCTACGAGGTAAAATAAAGTCAGTTATACTAAAAAATATGAATGTAAATATAAATGGGCTGCAATGGTTCACAGGTCACTGATGATAGTTCTATGACCAACTATGCTCTAGCAAGAGTACTGTTTCTTTGAAGAACTGTAATGTGAAATATAATAGGACCTGCTACATCAGGGGTGGGCAGACTTTTCCAGGGTATGGGCTACTTCTAATTTTTTCGAGGTGTTGTGGTTCACCCAGTGGCGTAGGTGTAGTGAGCTAAAAGAAAGTATATAATACGGTCGGACCTCCATTTTACGAATTTCTCTATTTCGCGAACTTTTTCCTGGGACCAAGAACATTTTACAGTTTTTTTTTTTACAAAATAGCCTCTAAGTTGCGAAGTGCATTTTCTATTCAACGGAATTTTCTCTTATAATTCGATTTTTTTCCCCCACCGTATTTTTTGAAATACCGTATTTTCTCGAATCTAAGTCGCACTTTCCCCCCTATGTTAATGCTACTGAAAATCGGGCGCGGATTAGCATCGAAAAGGGAAAAATGTGTTGGATGAGGTATTTAGAGCAATTACAGTTTCATGCATGTATTTAAAAGTTTTCATACTGATAAAATAACTAATTATTCCCTTCTTATTAGTTTAATTTTATTTTGCGTTTAAATTTTATTTTAATTTCGTAAAATTGGATATCGATACGCTCCACATTTTAAACTATTTTTCAATTTTCACAAAATCATGTTGAGACTTTGGGGCGCGGCTTAGATTCGAACAAATACGGTATTTCTAGACCTTCGTATGATGGAATGATTATTGGGTATTAGTCTATGTGGTCACCCCAAAATGTCTTGGTGGTCCACCGGTCGATCGCGATCGCCTTAATTCCCACCCCAGTGCTACATTAAAAAAAAAAACCAACGGTGTTGTAGGGTATGAAGTGCTAATGATTATGAACCTATAGCAGGCGTTGGATGGACTCATATTATCCCCGAAGACCCCACCGTGTAGAGAGGTTGTTAAATCTGGCATGGCTCACTAAGTCCTTAAGTTGGGGTGGTGCGTAAGTTAGGAGAGTGGTGTACCAACACAGGTGTCGTCCTCACCACTGGACCACTGTTCAAAATTACGAGGTCTGTTGCCAATAGCTCTCGCATTGCCTTAGAGTGCATCGTTAATAGACACTCACTTCAATGGTGTAGAGTGGACTAATAGCAGGAATTGTGAAAAAAGATCATGATTTGTCTGCATTATAACAATGCACACCCGGATTGGCTAGTTTGGCTGAAAAACCGGTTTTCGACGCCAACTTTTGTCATCGTTTTAACAGCGGCAAATCTAAGTTAGCGTCGAAAACCTAAAATTAATTTAATTTAATTAATTAATTAATATTTGAAAAACTGTATCATCGTCGTTCCATTCAGTACAAGTTTAAGAAAATTTATTTGAACTTTGATTGGATGAATAGAAAGAGTTTTATTAACGACTGAAAATTTGAACAAGATAAAAATATATAGAGAGAATGAGCTATAACAGAGTAGGAATTGAAAAAAGGAACTTTAAGTAAAAAAGGGAAGTTCATATTAAAGTTGGAGTTAGTGCAGGAATTTTATGGTGTTATTGGTAAAAACTACAAAAAAAATCATTATTATTTTGATATTTATAATAAATAAGAGCATTAAAATGAATTTTACATGCATGTGTACGAGATATTCTCCAAAAAATTTTAACTCGAGAAAATTACGAGTTTCTTACTATATATATACAAGTATATATAGTATAATGCTAAAACCACCAGGTATGTATTTGTATAATCTATCCAGGTATTGTTCTTGTATAACACATACACATTTGGTCGAAAGTAAAATTCAAAAACTGCTTTCAACCTTTGACGTAACCTAAAACAATCTCTCAAATCGTCTGTCCAGTTATCTAAATTGAGGCCCAGACTGGCGAGTTTGAATAATCAACATATTACTGTATCGTTTGATCCAAATATCTTCCATCTCCTCCTACAGTAGGGTAGGTACATCGTGATCGGAAACGGTCAACCTTTGAACGAAAAAAGAAAAAAGAAAAAGGTCGTAAGAAAGAAAGAGAAAACAACGAAGAAGCCCTTGCGGTTCGTCGCACTTTTCCGGCACAGGGTCAAATCTGGTCTAAAAGATTGGAATAACCCTGGGATCTTCTGAGAGGACCGGTCCCAGACGATAAAAAAAAAAAAGAAAAGAAAGTAACCACCCCACAACTATAGCTCTTTCTGCTATTGTGTCAGGCGTTGAACTTCCCTGGTGTGGATGCGCTTCAGTAGATGCCTGTCTTTGTGGACATCCTTTGATGAAGAATTTCTCACTTCGGTCTCACCCCTCTCCCTTCACTTTCGTTCCATTTTGAAAAGCAGAAAGGAAATCGTTTGGTGGCTTTCCTAACAAGGAAGATGTTCCAAAGATTGTGGTTGAAGGAGATTGTCCAGCGTGACCAGAAGTATCTTTCGAAAAGGAATGGTTTGTTATACAGTAAAAATCGTCATCGTGTGTTGAATTTCTGAAAAATTCCGTTGGCTGCTTTCGTTGGTAATATTTTATCAATTTCCTTTATGCCTTACTTGACAATTACTAAGGAACAGTGGCACACACAAGAAAGAGGGAGGGGGGAGGGGGGTAACATGTTCAGACACCTCCATAGCCCTTGATTTTTTTTTCAATTGATTATAATCCTATGTATATAGTATGTAAAATTTAATTAAGTATTTGCTATTAATGATTAATTTATTAATTAATGCTAATTATTTATTCAATAATTAATTCTTTACTGTTTTTTGTTCCCGAAAATCGACAAAATCAAAAGAATACGTTAGGCGGCGTATTGGAGCATGATACGACCTTTCAATCCTGGACACCCAGGGTCGAAAAAAGTGTCTTTTCGCCTGAGAAACACACAAAGACGGGATAACAAACAGATGGTCATCAAAGCGGCTACGATACAGGGGAGACACGCAGAGACAAAACATGCAACCTCCAACCTGTTTGTTAAAGGGCTCTAGATAGTAAGTGTTCGAATTGTCGAGAGTTTTATAAGATAACTTCGAATTATATTGCGTGTTGTAGTCTGACCAGCCACAAATTTTACTTCGAAATATTGAGTGTATCAAAACGTATTGTTTAGTTCGAAATATCAAGAGTTTTTCAAGGGGCTGAGCATATACTTCGAATTATCGAGAGGTTCGTATTATCGAAAGTTCGAATCAGCGAGAGTCGACTGTATTTAGTTCAACAAGCGTCGATTATACATTACAATTCTTTTCTCCGAATGAACAAAAACATTCAGAATAATCTCATATGCCTTCAGATGCCAACTCACAGAATAACCTTCAGATGCCAACCTAAGCACACAACTTAACTTTGACAACAATTAATCAAATATCATCATATAAATTAAGCAATCAAATAAATTAGAATTATAGCAGATGATAAAAATATGGAAGACAATTTTCAACCTTAGAAATATCTAAAACTACTGGGTAATTTAAATTGTCGATTTAAACGTAAAGAAAAGAAATTTAATTAGATCTAAATATTTTTAAACAAATTTATTTAATTTATTTTTTCAGCTGTTAATCTAAAAATCAAGACCATGAATCAAAGTCCGAATATAAAGTCGAAGATGTTGAGAACTACCAACAATTTTCAATACTCATGCTCTTTTTTTAAAAAAAATGCTTCTTTTGCGTTTGTCAAATCCTACGTCATTTGTTGCACAAGTGGACAATGATGACGTCATCTCTATCAACTCATGGGGGAAAAAAGTGCTCACACACAGACGCACGCATTTTATTATCTCACCGACGATGATATTTCAGCTGTCCACAGAACAATGCTACCGATCCTTCCACATACAGAAGAAATGAGAGAAAGTATCTAAAAAGCAATACATTACCCACGAAAACTCATTTTTTCCCCCTTCAATGAAAGAAAAGAGCTCGTGAATTAGTCATACTTCGAATTCCTTTTCCAAATTTTTTCGAACGAGTCTTGTTTATCAATACGCTTTTATTAGCTTTACCTGTATGTAAAGGAATTTGTAAACTCGATTTTTACCCACTTTAAAAGGTCAGAATAATGGGAAATTTCGTACAATTTTCAAGGACCGGTGACAATAGAATGATTTAATAACTCTTTTCTTTGTCCTGATCAGGACCATCAGGATTAACGATTTTCCATTTCCAGATTTGGCGACTAAAAGAAAAAGCTCGTGGTTAATACAAATACAACAAACAAACAAAAAAGTGTTTATATATATGGGGGAAAGGGAGCTCAGCTCTTCCAGATTTCCTTCAATTGGCTAATCCTACATTTTGCAAACCAGGCCGTATCGGCGCACTGATAGGATGCCGATGGGGGTGTTCCAGATTCTAAAAAAATGACACATTTTAGATTAATTCATTAATGAATAAATGATAGTTTAAAAAACTGAAAAACACGCTTTTATTGTAGATCGAACTAAAAACTGAAAAATAAGTTACAGTTTTTAAAAAAACAAAACAATAATACGCTTTTATAGTGAATCGAACTAAAAAGTGAAAAAATAATTCTTAATATAAGAATAAAAGGATTAACGAGAAAATTAATGCCGTTGTGGTAAAAGCGTGGGGTGCTTTGAGCTACACTTTTACACTAGCTCTGCATTTCGGAGTAAGTAAGTAAGTGAATATTTACGTCGCATTGTTCAGCTACACGAGGGCTTTTGGCGACGGTCCGCGTAATTTTGAACCATGGTCAAGTGACGCGGACGACACCTGAGCTGGCACCCACTCTCCCAACTACCACACCACACCAACGGGAGGACGTTTGAGCTCTCGACAGATTTAACGTGCATCGATCCCCTACACGGCTCCCTGACACGCTAGCCATGATCCGATGCCTAGACCACTTGGCTACTGCGGCCTTCTGCATTTCGGATTAGAACTAGTAAGAAATTATAACAACTAATATAGAACACCCCACGCTTTTACCCCAATGACATTAATTTTCTTTGTAATTATTTTATTTTTATATAAAGAATTATTTTTTTACTTTTTAGTTCGATTCACTATAAAAGCGTGTTCTTAAGTTATTTTTTTTAAAACTATAACTTATAAGTTTTATGGATCAAACCTCCGCTATTGAATTTATCCATGGAAGTTTGGTTCTTCCAGATCCTCTATGGTCTAGCCAAAAAGATTTCTTTTGCATTGTTACTCTTGCTCGTACAGATAACATGCCTAGTCCAATCGGGGCGGTTTATTATAATGTAAACATGGTGTATATATGAACACAAATATCTGAAAAATAAATTAATTAAAAATATTTTCACTTGAATTAATCCAACACATTTATTTAATTTTACCTCTTTAATTTAAATGATTTAATGAAAAATATTGAAAATATATAACTATGAAATATGAAATATTTTAAAAAGAAAAAAATATATATAAATAATAAAAAATTATATTTTACTACTTTAATTTGAATAATTTTGTGATGTTTTTCATTGACATATTTGTTTATTATATTATTTATTGGAATACATTAGAACGTCGTTTATCCGAATCAATTGGGACCGGACAACGTTCGGGTACGCGATTGTTCGGATAACCAAGAACCGAATGCGATTCATGCAGTATATGGAACAGGACACTGTACGAATATTGAAAATCATCACATACGGGAAACGTGCTTGAAGAAAAAGCAAAATAGGTGCAAAATGTCGCAATTTTACCCTGATTGGGGAAAATAATCACATATTTTTCGCAGTACCATTGTACACCTTCGTTTTTTCGCTACAAGGTCTCTGATTCTCTTGAGCAACAGTAGTTGTGTAGGACAGCACTTTGATTGTTGTTCGTACCATTCCTCTAACGCAGAAATCGCGTCAGCATTTGATGGTGCCTTGCTACTTTCGTTGTTGTTGTTTTCGTCTTCACCCGTTTCATTGTCGACAGGGTCGGATTCTTCTTGCACGGGAGTCACAATTTAGTCATCATTTAGCATTTGAAATCCACAGTCTTCTGCTTCCCGATTTCTACATCAACAAATGAGCACGTACACTCCCCCTCACTTTGAAACAAACTGACCTAATATTCCCCGCAGATGTTTACCAAATCACACAAATTAAATTCCCCAAATATCCCTCCCTTTTGTTTTCCCGTCACTTTTAGCCTCAGGCGAAACAAATGTTGAACACTGTTCTGTTTGAAAACGTATCCAGACTTTGGTCCCGATATTTGATTCTCCGAATAATAAACGTTCGGATAAACGACGTTCTACTGTAGATATCATTCGCGGAAGAGAATTAAAATTTATTGATCATGACCAAATGAAAAGCAGTATGTGCCAGATTAATTTTTCATCTTTTCTTTTTTTTTTCTTTTATATTCTTTTGTTTCTCATTTTTCATACCCTCATAAAAATAGTCTATATAAGTGCTTAGTAATCTTTACACAAATACGGTCGTGCTGCCATCTGTTGTTATTTTTGTTGACTCATAATGTTGGAAATATTCTCTACGGATAATTTATAACACTATATAAAATCTAAAAAAATTATTAATCAGAATACAGATTACACACAGTTGACAAAAGAAAATAACTTTATCAAAATTATTTTTATCAAGAAAATTCTAACATAAGAAAATATATATTACAGGTACTTACTTTAACAATATTTATTTGTTGCTACAACATTTTAATTTAAAAAGAAAAAAAAATCCCTCACATTTCGATAAAAAGCTTATTAAAATTTATTTTTGGACATTTTTTTAAATTTTAAAAATAGTTTTATGTAAATATTTCTTCACGGGTGAAGTTGGCGAGGACAGTGCCTGTTTATTCATTAGATGCCTAGGTGCCCGGGGCCCGGATAAGCTGGACTTAACCATGCTGGCTCTAAATTGCGATCCTCCAATGCCGAGAGGGTCTGTAGATCTTCTGCACCCAAGGCCTAAAATGAGCTTAAATTGGCACTGGGTGAGGAAATCATTTGCTTAGCAAACGGTGCTTAAATCTACAAGAAATGGCAGCAAAACATTTTTTTTAAAGAATATTTCTAAGAAATCTTATATTTTTCTTATGATGTATAATACTTCAACGCATAAGCTTGTGAAATCATTAACATTACAGTATACGTATCAGTAAATAATAATAATAATAGTAAATTATTATAAGTTGAAAACCAGATATTTTTTTAAACTTTATTGTAAGGAAAGCAGTTTCTTTAAAATACAAATTTACATATCCCATTGTTCAAAATGTATAAGATTTCTAAAAATTCAGTTATAAATGTAAAAAAAATATATAAATATGCAACAAAAAATTGACACTTTTCTGTTTCGCCGGCGCAAACCTTGCCAAGCAGTCTTTATTGGCAACAACACATAATATATAAATTTAAAAAATGTTAATAAATGTTTTCTTATTGTTTCTTTCTCCAATTTTGACCTTCACGTAAAAGCAAATACTGCCAATAGAAGACCGTATCTTGTTTTGAAAATGTGGAGGTTTAAGATTTCCAGAGTTGGAATATTCCATTCGGCGTCGGATGAATTATTATTGGCGACTTCATCGCTTGTGCCGGCGAAACGGAAAAGTATCCAGAATTCATGTTTGCTTTTAACAAAGCCATTATTTCTTTTTAACTTTAATTATTTTTGGCTTATAAATGTACTATCATGCAAATATACCATTTCAGTAGCTTATATCTTGGAATATTAAAAAAATTATCTTCATTCTCAAATATAAGAAAAATTATTAAATAGAGTAAAAATATTTTTCAGGCAAACATTGAATTAAAATATTTTATCGTTTCTAATAATGTAGATACCAAGTAAATGATTCCATCCTCATCTTTATTTTGTAAAGTTATTTTCCCTTAGAAATACTTTTAAAAGGGAAAAAAATTCAGAAGCTTTAATTAAAATTTTTAATGAGATGTCATTTTTAAATGTTGCAGCAACAAGTACACCTTTTTAAATGCATGAAATATATTTTTTGTTTAAAATATTTCAGATGTAAATATATCGTAATGAAGTGAATAGTTATTGAAGTGAACCACTCCTGTTTTCTCATAGTTTGATTTTTTAGCATTACCAAATAGACACAAATTATTATTCACAGAGAAATGTTTTAACATTTAAGGCAACAGATGGCAGCACAACCGCATATTTGATATTGTCAGAAAATGTAAAGAGGTGAGGGGAAAAAAAAGTTTTAAATAAAAAGAATAGTTCTATTTTTGGTCGTAAATATATTCTACAAATATATATCGCAAGAATGTAGAAGGATATATTTTCACACCTGTTCGTACTATCTATCAAAGACTGCCTTGTTATCATTCAATATTCTGTTAAAAATCTTACATGTACCTGAAAAAAGGTGAAAATCCACACCCCAGTTATGAAAAATATATTTATTTTAATCGCTATTTTAATGTTTAAAATGACACAATGAAAAAGTGTAACGCATCCTGTAATTTTAAATTAAATTTTTGCGTGTGTTTTTTAAGTGTGAAATTTATATAAAGGTAATATCTATTTCTTCGAAATTCGTCGTAAAAATAAAGATTCAGCTAATAAATGTATTATGAGATTTTGCTAATAATTCCTCATTTCATTCATACACTAAACATAAATTTCGTTAACAATAATTCTTTTTTTTTTAAAACAAAAATCCCATGATTAAAAATCAACAGACCTTTTGCAATAATCTTATTAGAATTTTTCGTGATTTAATTAGAATAAAATAAATCATTTGCTGCGCCATAAAAACATATACTTTATAATGATAAATTTTGAAATAAAATAAATTTTGAAGAATATCAAACTGATAAACTTGTATTTATACAGCTATCATGAAAGCTTTTGCACAGAATAAACTATTCTAATGTAAAGTAATCAATAGTTTTAAATAAAATAACAAAAGAGTAGCTTTTACAAAAATGGGGCTTGGGGCAATGGAGTAACATAATACACCCCGCATCGTGAGGGGGGGGGCAGGATTCTATGGGACTCATGGCCTGATGTTATGGTGTTACAATCCCTTGTAAGATTTCGCTTCGGGCCCAAAACATGACTTATCAGGGAGGCTCTAACATTTTCCGTTACGCCAGTGGTTTGGGCGGCTCAAGCGTAACGACGTAACGTAAATCCCTACAGCCTCCACATCGTGGACGGGATTGGGGGGCATTAATTTAGGGGGCCCAAAAGTTATGATTTTGCAAGCCTTTGTAAGATCTGGATTGGGACCCAAAACCTAACTTTGCTAGGGGGAAGCGATAATTTCTGTTACGCAACTGGTTTAAACTCTCCCATAGACCCATTCTACGGATTTTTAATTTTTAGCATCAGAGTTACATCTTGGTGCTAGTGTCTGCAGTTTATTTCAAAAGGTTACCCCTTCCATGAAAATTTTCTTTGTACGCTACAGTAAGTGAAAAAAAATTAAATTGTAATTGATAGAGAAAGTGTAATATAATGGTGTTTCTAGATGCCTACGAATGTTGTTAAATCGTATGTTTTTGAGTTGTCATGTCTATATTTATGAATTGCTGTTTGATTTCCAAATAATTACACTAAATAAAAAATGTTACAAAATCAGTGGCGTAACTTACACCCCCTCAACCCGCGGGGGGCAGGGATTCTAGGGGGTCCAAAGCCTGACTGACGCCAAGTACGTATTAGGGCTTGGGGGGGGGGTCCAAAAGCTGACTTTGCAGGGGGGCCTAATATTCTCCGTTACGCCACTGTACAAAAGGCATCATAATACGTGTTTTACTGACAGTAATGTGAAATTATTTAATTTGTTATATAGTATCTATACAAGAAAGTACTTTTCTTTTTTGGTAGTGTGAACAATATTAATACCAATTAAAAATTGGTTCTTACATAACCCTCTGTGCTCCCCAACGGTTCTTTAAAGTTGTTGCTGATGCCACCTGACTGATGGTGCCAGAATGAGGCCAACGAAATTCATCGCGGCAAAGAGCTAGATGTATGCCTATCGTTAGTTGTAGCTTTGAGTACCGTACAAATGGCAGTACGCTTTGTCTCGGTTCCTCCCCATTTTGAGGGTGAACATCCTGGGGGTGGTCAGGGACCTCCAATCAACCTCACGAGCTGAGTTGTGGCTCAACGTGTACATAGAGTGCCCCGTCGCGCGCGAAGGCACTATACATTTACAAACATCCATGTCTTCTCCGGGATTCGAACACCAGCCCTATGGCACAGCAGTCAGCGTCGTTAACCACTACACACGATGGACAGCTTCATGTTATTAAAGCAGAACAGTGAAACGTTGTAAAGTTCCTTTATTTTCGAAATTGTGAAGTATTTTTCCCTTTTAATGACTCGAAGGTATTAAAAACCACCAGTTTAATTTATTAAACCTAATAAACGATATTTTTCTCAAAAGTTTGTATTACCATTGCATAAATAAACTATAAGGTTTATAATCCGCTTTTATAAAGCCTTGAAGAAATGATGTAGTGTTACCATATAAAGAGGCGCATTTCTGAACTTTGGGGATTTCCACCAAAGTGATAGCGATAATATACAAGCACCAAAAAAAAGTCATAGGCACATTTTGTTAAAATTTTTCTGCCTATAGTTTATGATTATATTTTATAGTTCAAATTATGCTTGGGAAAAAAACATTATCGGTTTATTATACTAAAAGTGTACGTAACTTAATAAAAGAATATGCATGCCTGGTATGTTAAATTCAAAGTAATTATGACATTTCATTGCATGGATTCAATTAATAAACGAAGAAAAAAGAATACTTTTGACAAAAGTAACATTTCATAAATAGATTTATTCAAGTACTTCGCTTAGCAACATTTATACATATAGAGAAACATATGTTGATTTGAATGCAATTAATTTACATTTTCTATTGATAAGCTCGGCACACATTTTATTTATATAAGTATATAACCATTGAAATACATTTCTGCAAATTTATATTGTGTTTAAAAATGGAGACTCAAAATGTGGCACTAAATATTGTATAAATATCAACACCATTCCAGCAAAATTAACTAATTTAGCTAAATTTAGGATACATTGTCCTATTTAACTGAAACAAATCTTGAAAAAAATAAGGTCAGTTGTATGAAAGGAATTACAATCGAACTTCTATTTAGAGAATTTCACGATTTAACGAATTTTTTTCTTATCCCGATTAAAATGATGGCAATATTATTTAACTTGCAATGTATGTATGTATGTATGTAATTTGTTCGGGTGGAATCTTGCAACACAATTTTGAAGCTGATATCTTCAACCGATTGAGCTGAAATTTTGTATACACGTTTAGTTTGGATAACAATGCATGTGTTTTGACCATTTATATTCCGATACTGCAATTAGTTAAAAAGTAGGGTTTGCAATCCCGTGCGATATTTTCAATCCCGGGATTTCCATCCATCTAAATTATCCACATTATCCAAATTCCGGGATTGATCCCGGGATTAGGACTGAACTACTTATGAAAAATACTTGCACAATAGCATGGTTGAAATTACTTTATAAAACTGAAAACATAATTAAAAATTTGGTTAAATATTATTTTTTATTGTAACAATTCAAAGCAAAACTTAATTCATTTTAAAAAAACAAATAAAAAATAGTAAATAATGAATTCACTCAAAATAGTACAATTTGAATTCATTAAAAATTGACCCATTTGAATTAAAAATCAATATGTTTGAGGTTTTCCAAAATCTTATTGCAAATTTAAAACAGAATAAAAAGCACCTGTTTTTTATTTTCATTGAAACACTATTTTTTTATGTTTATTATATTTAGAATTGATAACTACTTGGTAAAACATTCTAAGGAAGTAGATTTTTCAAAATTAAAATTATGAAGTTTGAACTGAACCTTTTCTCCGACATTCTATTATTTCTACACATCACGTACAAATGATAGAATGGAGACCGGTGAGTAAAGCTGAATAAATTGATATAAAACATGTGCAGAGATCAATGGAAAACGTATTATTTTTAACACATCAAAACATATCAACGACACACTTTCCTTATCACAAAAACAAATAAATTGAACTGAATGAGGCAAGTAATGGATTAAATTGCAATTATGGAAGCATATCACTGCATAATATTTGTACATTTTATAGCAACAATAAATTCTTCTAATAAATCCTATAACAAAACAAATTTCTTTGTCAGCTTTACTATATATATTACTAAATATATATTTATTAAACACAAATAACAGACATACTTAACGATATACATACATCCATACTTTCTAAACAATTAAATAAAAAATAGCATTCTCTGCAATATAATATCGTTAACTAGCAAGCAGTAACAATATAAATCAATATTAACTTCGATCTCTGAATAAAATCTCTCAAAAGTCTAATTGTCATCAAGTTTTTGTCCATTGGCTTACTTAGAAAATCGTTTGCAAATTCTTTATCAAATTTTTTATTTTGATAAAGCATTGAAAGGTATTTATCAAAGAAATAAATTTATTGAACAACAGCAATATTGTAAGTGATATTAAAATACTTTCAAATATTTTTTTATTTAGAATTTAATTATCTTTGCATCGAAAATGTATAGAAAAGTATGCACGTAAAAGTTATGTATGCGATACTATAAAAATTAAATGCATTTGTATTAATCATTTTTATTTGGTCAAAATATATTGAGCCCCTTTATTTATTTAATTTTTTATCAAGAAAACTAAGCAAATAAGTATTTCTGAAGATTATATACACTCAATTCATGCATAAAATTGTTTCATAATTTAAGCAGATCAATTTTATCAATATTTAAAAGGTTAAAAGCTTTCAATAGGACTCAATATGTAAATCAATATAACTTTTTTTCACAACACTAAGTTTTTATATCCTTTTCAAAGAATACAAATTAATTGTGTTAAGTTAAACTCAATATTTAAGATGAAGAGCGAAGAGATTTACTAATTCAGAATCAACGTAACATTACTTGTTTTTAAGTAATATCGATATTAATGCTGATATTGAAGATAATGTCACAGAATATTTTACATAAGTGTAACATTTTTAACATAAGACAACTAAATATTACATTAACTGTTTCAAGCTAATCTATTTAGTACTGCATAAGTAGATCATAACATCTTGTTGAAAGTTATGAATTTTGTCTGTTGTTATTCTGCACGTAAGATTTTCTTGAGCTAAAAACTTTTAATAGTAAATATTTTCTTGAATCACATAAACTTTAGCAATATTTCAGTATTACATTATTTTCTATATCACAACAACTTATTATTTATCCTTTAATGCAATATAGAGGACATATTTGTTGATAATCTTGTAAAAAATAAAATTCAGGTCTTTTAAACTGTTTAGCGTATAATGCTGTATAATAACGAGTAAGAGTATACATGTTGTGACCTTCAGTTTCATATGAACGCAATCTAAAATAGGTATTGAATTCTTATTGGAAGTCATAGATTACAATATAGTGTGAAAAACTGTCATAAATTTCAGTAAAAATTCAGTTTCTCACAAATTATATTGAATGAAAACCTATAATTAGAAGTTTCTTATTAATTGAAAAATGGGGTATACTTTACCTTTCTCTTTAGCCTTTATATAATTCAAGACTGCTTATATTTAATCAGAAATTGTTAAGAATTTTTCATGACTTTCAGAAGTGTACAGGAAAACATTAGAATTCCTGCCTTGCAATAAATATGAAGATTATTTATATTTAAGGTATCCAAACACGTTAAAATGACGAAATTTGGTCGAAATACACATTTTTTCGTTTTTTATTTTATTTAATAAAGCTATCTTTTGGACTTACAAAAAAAAGCTTGTGTGTGTGTGTGGTTTTATTTCTACTTTACTTAGAGGCCCAGTTGAAATCAGCTTTATAAAATTAGAAAAATCGGAAACAGGTCTTTAATCTACCAGAAGTAGGCATTTAAATTGTTTTGAATCTATCATGGCGAGTCGGATAACTCAAATTATTATGAATGTATTTCTATAAATTTGTTTGAATCTGATGTTTATATTTTTTTAGAGAATATACTAAAACATTTCTTATTGTATGAATATTTTTTGAGTTATGGCCTGTTATATTTAAATAATGGTCTCATTAAGAATGTCACATTTCTTTAATATTTACTCAATCAGCTCTAAAATTTTTAAATTTTAATAAAACAATAAAATTTTAATACATTTTCTAAATAAATGCAACTAATTTGTTTTAGTAATACTTTTACTAATACAAGTTTATTGTCTTTTTCTCTAATTGTTTTGAAGTTTTTCTAAAATATTGCAAAAATTTTACATATAATTGCGATTTTTGTAAAATTTAGGTAGTTTTTTTAATAATATTGTTAGTTAAATATTAGTATTTATTGGTATTAATTCCTAAGAATTCATTTATAATGTTTTAGTATGCTATCTTTTAAAAAAGTATTTCGAACGTGTTCAAATACCTTAAAATAAAATTTATTATTTAAACATTTTTATATATTTTATTTAATTACATATATGATAAAATTTACATTTTTTCATGTTTGATCTTTATATTTTTTGTATCAAAATAAAATTCATGCAGGGATCTCCATTTTTATTTAGTGCATCATAACAGAGATTGCAATGTAACACCCAACTCTCAACACAATAAATAATAAGATTTTTAAAGAAATCAGCATCTAAGAAAGCCGCACATATGTGTTCATACTATATTAAGAAACACTAATACTCTACAAAAAAAGCAACGTTTCAACAGAAAAGGAATGTCATCCACTTGATATCCAGCACGTTATAGTCCAACCATAAACAGCACATTGAAAATAAAAAAAAATTAACGAGATTAAACGGGAACGTTTATTAAGGAACCATTCCTGATGAAACCAACTGGATCTCTCTCCACGCGAAATCGATGTCTTCCAGAGTAGTATATCGAGAGCAGACAGCAAATCTGAGGATAAACGAATCTCGGACAATGGTTGGGGTCATGTGGATCTTACGGCGGTCATTGATGCGTTTCATGAGTCTTTCATTTGCTGAGTTGGGCCCCTGCAGAAGAACAAGTAATATAAAAAAAAATTTTAAGTCAATTCCTAATTAGATCAACAAAAAATAATTATTTTAGTTACTTTTTTATTAAATAGTTACAATTAATATAAATATGTACACACATATGACAGAATCACAACACTAATTAGACCGTGGGTAGCCTAGTGGTTAGAGAATCAGACTCCAGACCGGAGGGCCTGGGTTCGATGCCCCCAAATACCCTCCGAGTACACACGGAGTACGTGCTCGTTAAATCAGTGGGTCCGAAAGTCTTGTGGGCGGTCGCAGTAGAAACCACGAGTGCAGGGGGCTGGAGAATATTTCCCTCTCCTCCAGTTCCATGCCTAAATGGGATGTCGTTTTTGGCTCACTTTTGCCTCCAATACTAACCACAATTTATGGATTCCACAACTGATTTAAATCCTGACGGCTGAAAGGCCAATCTTTGTGTTTTGTGAAGTCCAGCACATTCTCTTCCAACGACCACTGGGTTGTCTTCTTCGCCTTAAGAACAGGAGCAGAGTCTTGTTGAAAAATCCAAGCTTTTTCATTGAACAGGGATAATTTCAGGGCTTCCCTGTTGGCTTAAAACATTGTCTTGATAACCTTTACCATGTTTTTCACTCTTTTCTCTCAAAAATGAATCTCTGAGACACCTTCATACCCGCCCTCAGCCTTTTTCGGCAAAAGTTTTGACGAGTTCTTAACCTGACTGCATTGGCGAGAGCTGGTCTTTTCAACGAGACCGGACGACCGTTCCTAGTACGGCCTGGAATACTGTTTGCCTCAGACAATCTCTTATTGGTTCTATAAATGAATAACCTTCTGTTGTCTAAATGTTTCAGAACCTTAAACATCTCCAAAGGGTTCTTTTTTGAGGCAGAGATATCCGTAGTATCAGGGATGTCTTGAGGCTATGGGCTCCTACAAAAATGTAGGTCCCCCTATATATGACCTTTAAAGGTAAACAGTACATAGCATACATCTTCAAATACTTGTACAAACAAAAACCTGAAACAAATAAATGTGCATGATTTACAATCGCACGAACCGGCTCTACCTTGTGCCACTTTTTGACTCAATGAGTACCGATGGTGTATGGTGGTAGGCCTAAGCCTGTACATGGACGACGGTCATCACATGTAGTCAGTTGACATATTGTCCTAAATTCCCAGTTTTTCGGAGAATACGTCCTGAAATAACACTTGGCCTTTGAAATTATTCGAATTATGATCTTAAGGCAGAGTCGAGAACGAGACGAAGCCATGGGCCCGGGTCCAGTTGGCCCTTGTCTTTAGACGTCCCTGTTGAAAGGGTTCAAGCTGTGGCTAATTTAGAACAACATGCATGAAAGACTGCAATTTTTTTGAAAAATATTATAGACAACCTGTGACGGATCTATATGCGTCCTTACACTAACCTTCTAGGGAAATCTTTGAGACTATTAAAATTTTTCAATCTTCTCCTAAGAAGAAGATTTGATATGCAAAGTAAGTTTATTATATATAGTTCAGGTAAGTGAAGTAGGATAGATAGTAGAAAGTTAGAAGGTTAAAAGATCAGTTAACTAAAGGTGACAAGTGAGATACAAGGTGAAGAATACCACAAAAGGTTAGAAAGGCCTTGTGAGAGATTAAAGACAAGAAGTTGATATTGATAAAGAAATTGAAAGATTGATCATTAATTGATTAGAAGACTGCCTACAGTTCAGGTATTGTCACCTTCATATTACGTTTGATATTTAAAGTATTAAAGAGGTTAAGAGGCAATTAGTTATATATCTACCGTGTAAAGTAATATTGAGGTAGAAGAACTATTATTATAAAGTGGTTTATTAGATGTATTCTCCCAAAACGCGACTCTCGTCCCCTCCCTCTGTTGGCTGATTGGAACATCCTATTTATTGTATTGCATTGATTTGTGTTTGAGTCGATTAAAGTGATAAATAAAATAATTGGAAATTATCATGTCTAATCATCCTTCACTTCCTTCCACACCTTTAGCTGGGTCACAGGGTAGACGGGAAGGGGGTTATTACAAACCCCCAACGACAGAACTTAACATCGTCCGCTACGTTTGAGAATACTAAATAGTTCCTCGAATTGTATCAATGTAGTAAATTTAAAAACACATAAAAAGACTAGAAATATAATTACGAATAATCAAAAAAAAATTTTTTTAAGTAACGTACTTTACGTCTAAAACAAACAAGTCCTAGATGCACGGGGGTGACAATTTCAAATCGATCGTCCGATTCCACGTATTTTTCAAATTCTTTGGCCAAACGTACTTGCTGTAAGGAAAAATTGAAAGTTACAGTAAAATACAAAGTTAACAGTAAATATTAATTGGATGTCACAGTCTAACAAGTTAAATAATTGACACATAAATGAAATTTAGCATTAAATTGTACCAAAAAAAAGATAATTAAAAAACTGGTAATTATCTTAAGCGAAAAAAAGTTTGCATAAAATAAAAATAAGTTGCTTTTTTTGTTAACTTTTGGTGAATAATTAAAAAGTTAAATAAACTTTCATTTAATTTTCCCACAAAACTGTTCTGTCTACCATGGAATACATCTTTTACATATCTGATATTTACAATGGACCGAAGCAAATTAAGGTATTAAAAATAAATTTTTACATGATTATTTTGATGGGAATATATAATTTTTACTCCCTACATGATATTAAAAGCTAAGCCAATACAAAAATATTAAAAATGTCCAACTTTGTATGTTAAGCTTTCTGCTTGGTTTGTGTAAAGAACTAACTTACAACAAGTTTTATCATTTTTTAAACTAGTTAAATTTATTTTCGAACTACGCCCGTTTTTAAGAAATATTTTTTGAACAATACCATTGCTAGTTTACAACTAATATTTTCACAATTTATTCCTGAAGCATTTTATTGGTTCTCTCATTTTGTAACAGAACATGATTAAGCTTGAAAATTGCTTCAGAAATTTAACATTTGAATCTATAAATGAAAATTTGTTCCTTAGGCCATTACTACAAATAACATTTTGTGAAGTTCTAATTTGTATTTTTTTTTGTACATACCATCCTACATACCTTGTCAGCCTTTGACAAAAGCATAAAAAACAACAAGGTTTTATTATTAGTATTATCTAAAAAGGTTTAATTATGCTTATTAAGGATTCCTTGAAGCCAGTGGCTGAGTGGTAGTGTATCACGCTTCCACACCACAGGTCCGGGGTTCAAATCCCAGGCTGGGCAAGGTCGCAACTCAGCCTTTCATCCCTTTAGTGGGTCAATAAATAAGTACCAAGCTTGCTTGGAAACTGAACACTGGAGGTTTCGCGTCAGACTGACCACTTGACCGAAACATCTGCACATGCACCTCAGCTCCAAAGGTCACGAAATCTGAGATAGGCACAGTATGCCTTGGCTTTCATGGGCTGTTGTGCCACTGAGTTCAGTTCAGCTCTGTTCAGTTCAAGGATTCCTTACTTTTCATTTAATCAAAACGTTCTGATAAAAGCAAAACTATAAGAGGACCAGAACACAAAATCTCCGATGCATGCTAAATGTAATTGAAGAAATTTGTATCTTAACAATGGTGTAATGTCAAAAAGCTTTGCATAAACATATAATTAAAATTCCAAAGTATTCTTATAATTCCAAAATTGATAATAAGAGGATTGAGCATAATATAACTTTATGTTTACAATACAAGCAGTACTAAATGTAAAAAGGGGCTTTTCTTTATTTAACTCCTATATTAACATTTTAAAGTTTTTGTTAAAGCATGCGTCTATGTGTCTTAGGTTGTGATATATCTTTTAACTCACCGCCCTGATATGTTTCCTCAATCCTTCTATTCCATACATCCGCAAGACGAACCATAGTTTCAGAGAGCGAAATCGACGCCCCAAAGGTATCTGCCAATGCTGGAAAAAAATTATGCAAAGCTGGTTATCAAATTCATTTCATTTCATGTTGATATATTTAAGTACAATTAATACATCAAACTCAACCAACGGTTTATTTTGCAATTGATTGCGGGTTAATGTATGTGGGTGGAGAGGTATTAAAAATTTCTCTATGAAGAAAGACATCTATTTATATAAAAATGGATGTTTGTATATGACCTCTCATTTCACTCCAATACCGTTCAACCGATCACTATGAAAATTGACATGTATATGTATTTTTTTTTGTGGAGGAGGTTTTCGTGCGCTTCCTCATTGTTGCAGCTCCCCACTAGGTGGCGCTATAGCATATTAACTTCTGCACCGTTCAATCAATCGCCAAGTTCCCAACATGGTCGCCAAAAGTGATGCCAACTTGGCTCTATCGTCAACATTTCGGTATTCCATTGAATTGCCATTATAATGTAAGGAACGGTGGCGTTGCTAGAGAATATTACAATTTTAACATAAAATAAATACAACAGAAAGTAATATTAATGTATTACACATACAGATATAAATTATTTACACTATTTAAGCGTTCATTACACAAAATTTGTAACAATGTGTTACTTTTGCTGAACAGAGATCAGCTTAAGAAGGTATTTTCAAAAATCAACCCACAAAAAAGCTACGGTGCATCATAAATTTAAAATTTTTTTTTATCAGCTATTAGATCTATAGACTTAAAATTTATCAAATATAGTTTCTTTTGTTCAGCTGAGATATGCAAAAAGCTTTTTTTTTTGTTTAATTTGCAACTCACGTAAAATTAACTCATTAAAAGCTTCTTTATCCTTCAATCTGTATTGTTTAATTTTTCAATTCACTCGTGCGAAAAACGGGTATACCACACACACACAGCGAGTATATCATATATTACATTCATTATTTTATATAAATTTTTTTTTACATGGACAAATTGCATTACCATTGAATTTGGATTATAAAACATTATAAACATGATGAAAATCATCTTAACTGCTCGGATAATGAGAACACTGAACAAATTACTTCAATCTAACAAAAAAACTCGTTGCTTCGTTAAATTAATGAGCTCTACTCCTGATTCTTTCCATGTTAATTTTTATTGCTTGAAAGTTAATTTTATTCTAAGCTACTTTATCTGCATAGTTCTAAATTCAGTCTTAAAAAAAGGGAGATAAATATGCTATAGATGCACAGGAAAATTCCGCAATACATTATTAAATGTCGTAAGTATCTCTCTTTAATATTAGTATTTGATACTTTCACTAAAATGGTGGAAAATTTCTTTCTGTGGATAAAGCCTATATATCTATGTTAATTAAATTCCCAGATAAATATGTATTATGGAATGAAACATCTAATTAAATCCAAGTTCATATATTTAAACCCCTTAACTGGTTTACTGTACACCGTCAAAACCTCCTTGATATCTAGGAGTTGCTGACGCTGTACGGTCTACCGAAAACTGGCCATAACCGGCTTGCCCGTATGATGTTAGGGAACTGATATTTTCTTCTTTCTATCGTTGATTTGTACATATTTTTCATTCTTATTATGAGAGTATTCGTGCTAGTGTTTTTAAGAGATGCAGCTGTTCACATGGTACTGAAATACTTCTCCTCCGGAACTTTCTTTGGGGGTGAATAAGGGAATTTTTCATTGAAGGCAGGAATTTAGATTCTTGAAAATATTCGATAAGGAACAGGGATTGGCAAGGCATTGTGCAATTTGTTGCTTGAGAAGAAATGAAAATGGAAGGATAATCCAAAAAAGCCAATATTATCTCTGTTCTTATTGCAGTGAAAAACTGAGTATTACGCCATGCTTCAAATTGTGTGTGTGTGTGCATATATATATGAACACATCACACACACATAAATCCTCAACCGTTTAAAAAATAGGTACAAACATGATTTTTTTTGTAAGAGAGTAATTCTTTTAAGGTCTGTGAAACATTCTTCATATCATGCAGAGTGTACTTATAAAAAGAAAACATTTAGGGGGTTTTGTGTTCCCCAATTATAAAATAAAAAATAGTGTAAGCCGCAGGTTCCCAAACTTTTTTGTCAAACCCTTGGCATGTTTTTTGGTATGGCGTAGAACTCCTACTTACCTAATACTGATTTTTTCCCCAAATTTATCAATTTAAATATCTTTTTAACAGCTGGAATAGTGCTACTTACTTTAAAAGATTTAAATTTCTAACTGCAGTGAAGTATAGTGTTTAAAACTTAAGAAACACAGGTAATTAATGAAATTAAACTTTAATTAATGATAAAATAACTGAACAACAAACAAATGCTTTTAATGGGAGGGATGAATCTAGTGTTTCAATAACAAATTTTCCACATTTGGCATCAATCTTGTCAGATTTAACCCTAAATCTCGTCGATTAGTATAGTGTCCAGTCTTTTTTTCTTTCTTTTTTTTCTGGAGATTGGCAACCTTGCTGAAACTTCTCATAGGAAAAACAATTAAAAACTTTCTCAAGATATTCCATTATTAGGGATAAATAATAGGAATATCTTTTTGAAGCCAAAAATGCTGATATCAGTTTCTAAACTTTACTTCAACATTTTCGTTAGGGTCTATTCCTGTCAATTCCTCTCGTGATTTGACATTCCTCTTTCAATGTGACCGTATGAATTCATTGCCTACAGTGGTATCACTATAATCAAAGCATTCTCAAATCTAATTTCAAAATCTGAATAAAGGGCTTTTAAATGTTAAACGTAGGTTAAAATGTCATTTTCCGGGCAGATTGTCTGTGACAAATTGAGAAACTGGGAAAATTTTCAACGTTAATTTTTTACTCCTTTAGCTTAATTCTGGCAAAAAAACCCGAAATGATGGTCGTTTTAATAAAATCTATGCTGTTACCTAGGAACTGCAAATTAACCTCATTAAATTTAGAAAGTATATTTGTTAAATAAGTAATTGATTGTAGATTAAATTTTCTTTTAAAATTAAAGTCATGGTCTGATTAAATGAGAGCCATCATCGTAGACTCCCATTAATACTTCATAGACCCCCCCCCCCCCCAAATTATTTTTTCGCTGCCGTAGACCCCTTGAAGGTCGTCATAGACTCCTGGGGGTCCATATAGACCACTTTGGGAATCAATGGTGTAAACACTTTAAAATTTAAAATTAAAATAAATTCTACCATTTTCGCAGTCTGTTAAGTATTATATTTAATATATGCAATAAAAAACATGTGCTCTTTTTTGGAACATTTTGGGCAAAAAAATTGACCGCTCAAGATATACAGATAGGATAGGCATGAAGCATAATGTATAACAATTAGAGTAAGCTCATTTTATTTTGTAGCTATAATCTGATTACAACTTTATATATTAGAGACTAAAATGATGATAATTGCTAAAACTCTGTTAACAATAATAAATTGCTTCTTCTTCCCTTGAAGAAAATATTTTTAAAAAGAGAAATTAAAATTTAATTTCTTCACTTTTTATACATTTCAGACATATCCAAGTAAATAAAATAAATATCTATATTAAGTATTTCATTTTTTAATGGTTTAAACTAGAAAAAAATTAAAGGGAAGGAAGTCATTTGTTTTAATATTTTCATTGAACGCATATATGTATCAAGTACACCAGTGCTTCTCAAACTTTCAGTATGCGACCCAATATTCAATCATAATTTTCATCGCGCCCTCTCCATACAATAACAATATATTGAATTCAATAATACTATACATTGACGCTAAAGCTACAATACAACTTTAACCTCTTAAGTACCACCGGCGTATATAAACGTCTCGCTCAGCCTAAGTCTTAATTGCCCCGGACGTATATATACGTCTTTCCGAAGTTCAATCTTAAAAGAGCACTGCTACCCATTAAATTTGTTTTGAATGCTTTGGAATGCAATGAAAGAACCTTGACAGTGTTTCTGAAGGATTTACTTATTTCAGAGGATTTTCTTGTTTATTCCCCCCCCCCCCAATACATCACATATACACGCCTACATAGGAAACGGAGTACTTGGAAACGAATCATGTAACTTTTGATCAGCAGTTAAGGGATTAATTATAAACTGTACATATTATCAAGATAAGAATTAATTGTCACATATAATTTTATATATGACAAGCCCATGTGATCACTTGTAATTATTAAACT
Organism: Trichonephila clavata; assembly: GCA_019973975.1. Classification (NCBI taxonomy): domain Eukaryota; kingdom Metazoa; phylum Arthropoda; class Arachnida; order Araneae; family Nephilidae; genus Trichonephila; species Trichonephila clavata. The sequence continues at coordinate 183,054 of BMAO01014110.1, read as the reverse complement.
TGTTCTTAACTTAGTATTGTTAAACTAATTATAAATACACATTGTGCAGCGCTGATAAGTTTAAAAATGTATTTATCAGTGAAAATGTGTATTTATTTTTTTTTATTATGTGAGAATGTACTTGTTTACTTTTAGTAAATTAATAACTTTTTTAATATAATATTTTATTTTCGACTTTTCAATATGCTCGCCCTCCCCTTGTAGAGTTATCACGCCCCCCAGGGGGGCGCGTCCCACAGTTTGAGAAATGCTGAAGTACGCTTATTTCCTTAATCAAGTAAGGGTGTTAAGATTAAAATGTTTAAATATCATAAATATACCCTGTAATCTGGAATTTGTCCTTCTTTGTCATGTTTCAGATAAGTAGGGTTGACTGAAAATGCTTCCGTGATTTCCATTCGGTTTTTAACCCTAGAATAATAAAAATATACATAACAAAATGTATAAATTATCAAGAAAGCCTTGCATCATAAAACTGAATTCAATATTACAGACTATTCTATTATACAATTCATTTTTTTTTCTAGTAACAAGATTTAATTCTGAGATGTCAAGGAAATGACTGTAATAATCACTAAACAATTAATAGCTTACAACAGTGAATAGTTCAAAATGACTTCTATACTCACCACATTGCGGAACAGTCAAAATTGACCAATAACCACTTGTGAGGATTGAAATTAAAACTATCAGCATACTGAAAAATTAAACTAATTTTATTACACATTTAAATTAATACATTAATTAATTATATTTATACATTTCATGCATAATATCTTTGTTCAATATTTCAGAGAACTAATTGTGATTGTTGGGCTACCTTACCAGCAGTGTACGAGAGTAAGAAGGAAGATTAGCCATAGTCAAAAGAAACACAATTTACTCACAAGTCTCAACAACCTAACAAACCTGAACAACCCAAGATTAGGAAATGCACCGTTAACCAATTAAGGGAGCAAGAGAGAGGAAGACGATATTTGTAAATTTAGTTATAAATTTAATAACTTACTTTAAGCCAACGCTAATCCGATTCAATTATCTAATTGACAAATCGTCAATCGTAAGTATTAAGCAGATAATCTACTGAACACTTTCGTCTAGCTTTCTATTACCATACGTTTATCCTCAATTAGCTTCTAACCTCTCTTTTCCTAACCCTAAAACTAATACTTAAATACCCTACATAATTTACATAGACCATGTCTTCTTCTTCGGGAGGAAGTTTTCAATTGAATAATGTTTAAAGGAAGAATTTCCACAAGGGGATTATTAGGAGGAACGCGGATAGACCCGTTACATAATTATTATGAAAAATAAAAGAAATATTTCGTGTTATGAAATAATTAACTTAAAAAACAGACAAGCAACAAATAGATACTATTTTATGCACATATTTTCCCAGAAATACATATAAAAGTGTTTTTATCAAATTCGAAACAGTCATATTTGTTCTTTCAGATATTGTAAATTAATTTAACTCATTAAGAGTTCACTAGTTGTTATGTTAATTAAAATATAAAATAACAAAAGTATATTACAAAGAATAATACAGATTTCAGCAAAAGTATTGCATCTCTCTTTTGGCAATAAAGTGTCAATTTATTTATTGATTTTTTTCGTATACATTTATATAAATACGCATATTTTTCTCTTTCAATATTTACAGTTATACATTTATGAATTTAAGAATAGTCAATTCATATGAATGATGAATTATGAATTGACTATTCATACATTCATATAATTTCATAAATGAAACTCACGTGTTTCTGTCAATAAGAAAGTGCCGTTCTATCTTCGATGTTAATAAAATAATTTTAATTTTGTTTACTGCATAGAAAATACTGTAGTACCTCAATTCCATCCAAAAAGGGTCTGAACTCCGGGCATATGAAAGACGATCCGGCATACGCAGCATCAACGTGTAACCAAATTTTTTCTCTTTTACCTGAAAATTATTTTACAAAATTTAAACTCCGAATTATAAAAAAATAAATTTATGCACTTATATATTACACCGTCAGACAATTTCATCAAATCAAAAGACGTCGCCAAATGCCACGATATACAGCCAATAGTGGAAATCGTTCTAGCGCATGTTCGAACATAGTAATAACCATGAGAGGCAGTTTTGGGGAGCATTTTTGAATTGGCGATGTTTCGGTGAAATTGGTTGACGGTATAATGTGTAACTACGACTTTTTCTTAAACCTTAAAATAGATTAAAAAACATGCCTTTCAATAATTTTTGGTCGTTATTTAAATTCGTAAGCGAAACACAAAATCAACCCTTAAAATATTTTCACAAATAAAATAATTAAAATAAAAACAGGTAAAACATTACTTTTCTCATTTTTTTAAAGCAACTAAATGCAAGAGTATTGAAAGAGAGAGTTAAGTTTTTATGATGGATGAAACGTCCCACGAATTTTGAACCTCGGTCAAGTGACGGGGTACAGAGCTTGTACTCCCCCCCCCTTTCCAAACTACCACACCATGCCAATGGGAGGACTTTAGGCTAAACAGATTTAACATGCATCAGCCTCCTCTACACGGCGGGTCTTCAGTGGCACCAGGACTCGAACCAGCGATACTCTTGTCACGAGTTTATGTATTTTTTAAAAAAAAGTTTCTGGAAAAAACGAAAGTTGGCAACAATGTATTTGTACACAACAATTGGCTGAAAACACATGATTGCATTTATCATGTGACTATGACGTCACATGAATTGAGTTCACTAAAGAGAGTAAAACAAATAATAGACATCGTTGTTTCTTTGTGATATTCTTCAGCAAATTTTATATCAAATACATGTTTATTTGCGTTACACATATATTCTTATTTTTGTTAAATATACCATCATGTTTCTGATAATCTAAGCAATTGATATTTTTTTTAGAGAATTATTTTCTCTAAAGAAAAATTTGCTGAGATGTATTTTTGTTGTTATAATTAAAGTTTCAGGTTGTTTGTTTATTCTCGAAGTTCCAACACATACGTCACGTGATTTTGAACTACACTCAAAAAGGAGATCGACGCAGGAGCTAGGTTTTCCCATTCTCCGCAGAAACGCCTCGCAAAATTTACCAAATACCTAGATTCGATAATCATTTGGCGATTTAAATATACAAAATTAAAAGCTAAGATTAAATAAAATTTCTGTAGAAAAATTTGAATGCTCAAAAAAAAATTAAAGGGACACAGCACGATTCAATTGACAAAAATCGGTCAAAAAATCAAATCTAATTTTCAAAGGTCTAAATTATTCTTTACATACTTTTCCATAATCTAACAAAATTTGAAAGCTATAAACTTAAAAAACACAGAATTATGATAGCTTTTGCGTTTGTTTTTATTCACATCCTTGTGGCATATCGAAACTTTTGACTTACTTATCTCAGAAATGTAAAATAACTAGTTTGTCTTCAATTAAAATGCCAAGGCTTTTTTTCCTATTGTGCCTAATGCTCTAAGTTTTTTTTACTTATTGCTAATAGAACATGTAAAAGTTGGTACTCATTTTTTAATCAAAGCAATACTTATTTTTTAAAAAATAAATGAACTCAGAATTTGTGCATTTTTTAAGGAATTTTCAATAAGCATTCATAAAAAGAAGTATTGTACGAATACCAATCAAGTTTTTGTTATACATAGTTTGACATACTTGTAAATCAACAATCATGCGTGCACGTAAATTTTTGTAGGAAGAGTAGCATTTTAAATCATTTCACAAATTTTAAGTTTATTCCTTAAAAAATTAAATGGCTAGCTTTTTAGGAAATTTCGAGCACAAAATCTGTTTTACGTAGCATACACACATAGGAGGCAACAACAACAAAAAAATCCTTAAATTAAATTTTTTTTACCTAAATCGTACCAGTATCTTAAGAAAACAAAAAGAAACTTACAATTTAATTAAAAAATTAGGGAAAATTATATAAAAAAAACTGAAAAAGCTGACTTACATATACGTCCAAGTTCCAGCAAGTTGTCAAAAGCACACGTGTTCGTTGTACCTAAAGTTGCCACAACCTAAAAAAAAAAATACAAAATACAAAAGACGTTTTGTGATGCTTGAATCATATTTATATTTGAAAGGTTCGTTTTCAAAACAAAACAAAGGTATTAGGAACAATATTTTTGACGGATACACAATTTATTAATCCATTCAAATAAAAAACAAACTTATTACATACAACATAATATTATAGAAGGTTCTTACAATAAATGGAATTTTTCCTTTGGCGATGTCTTCCTGTATGGCTTTTTCCAAGGTATCTCCTCGAAGAGATAATTGTTCATCCGCGGGCAAAAGACGAATTTCAACGGCCCCTAACAGAGCGGCCCTTTCCACAGAGGAGTGAGACTAAAAATTAGATTAATAATAATAATATCAGACAAAGGTAACGTTCCTCAGAACTTTCACGTTTTTTTCTAGTTTTGTATACTAGAATCTTAAGAAAAAAAGAATTCCTTGATAGTGATTTTTTTATCAAGCTCAAATATTAATTTGTAAATCAAATCACAAAATATTTGTATGAATCCTTTTTATAGGAATAATATATATATAACCTTTTAAAAATCTTTCAATGTTTGATCAAAAGTTAAGGTATCCAACTACCCTACAACTGTGAATATTGCCAAAAATTTAAATTTTTAATGTTTTTATTTTATGAGCCATCTTATTAGCTTTATAAAAATACCAAGTATCTCATTTTCCGTTCACTAGAACAAAAACTACAAGTGTTTTAGTCAAAGCAGATGCCATTACTTTAAGCAAGATGTCATACTTTAAAACGCGTTTTACTCGAAATGTGATTTTTTTTTAAAAATAATCAAACGGAGTCAGCGATTGCTAAAAAGTTTTGAAGATAATTAACTGAAATTTTTTCTGTAAGTTCTGTATAATAGTAGAAGTGTTTTAATCTTCATATTTATCAATCACTGTTTTATTACAAAATTTACAGTCCCTTATGTGAATATAATCCCTGTCTTTTTAAGCATTTTCATATAGTAACCGAGATAAAGGGCTCTCGTTTTTGTAAAAAAGAAAATATTTCTTATCCTGAAGGTCATTTCCAAATTGAATAATATAGCAACACATTAGATTGAAAAAATTGAAAATTTGTTCGTAAACCTTTGGTGCAGAATGGGCCGCGTTTATGCTATTTTTTGTCAATTTTTATCTATTTTTTCCCATTTTAGTAATAATAATTTCTTTTTCTCTTCTTAATTTTAGCACATTTTTCTTAAAATGCACTAAACAAATCTAAAAATAACAAAAAATCCCCATAATCTCTTTTTTTTTTAAGAAAAAAGTTGTCGCAACCAGTCGGAAACCTTAATATTTTTTGTATAAGACTACATAAGCTAATTTATACCTGCATTAGTTGCTTGCATCTTCATAAAAGTGTATTCATTTTTGTGATTGTCATTACTGGACCAGAAAAATGAATACTTTTATGAAAATGCGAACAAATAATGGCACATTCGTACTTAATACATAATAACGCAGCTCTTCAGTGATAGCACAGAAATATTTTTTAAAGAACACATTATTTTTTATTAGATAATCCAATTTCTATACATTAATTTCACAAAGCATTATCTGGTAGCACATAAATGAGAGAAATAGTAAAGCATCTACTAATGTTTCAATAGGTTACTACATCAATCAGCATGAGGAACTGATAAAATAAATTTGACTAATTTATAATTGAATTAAGAACAAAAAAATAATTACTAAATATTTTTTATATTATATCAAACAGCAATATTCCATCAATAAATAAGAAAACAAACATTTATTTAAAATAATAAAATCCTCATTTTGAAAAGTTTGTCATATTAAAAAAGCTAGGCTTTTTGGGGCTCGAAAGGCTTTACATTTACCCTTCTAGTTGATTTTGTAATGGCATCTGATATTAAATGAACATAAAGCAGAAATGTAAGTGCTATAATATGTAAAATATTCTAGCCTGTAGATTAAATATAGCTTGATTCACAAAATTAGTGCGACCAATTTTAAAAGCATATAACTATTTATGGTAACCTTTATCGCTTAACTGTCAGTTGTGTTCTAAAAAAATGAAACGTTTAAATTATAAATCTAACAACTATTTTTATTAGTGAGAGTAAATTATGGCTCCGAAATTAGATCCTCAAACCCAAAACGAAATTTTAAAGCTTTTGAAGAATGGTTACTTAAATTCTGTTATAAATAAACATTCAAAAATCAAAAAAAGGCATTTTTCTAATGAAACTCTTACACTTCGAAAAAAAAATAACATTTGATAAAATTTGGCTGGCAATCAAAAGCTCCAGGAAAAAAATGTGGACGAAAGTAAGTCCTTGGTGATAAAGAAAAAAAGAAGCTAAAAAGACTTATCGCTGTAGAAAATCCTGTGCGTCAAATACTTAAGCAAAGAAACTACAGGTATCGTAATCGAATATGTGTCATCGGATAAAGAAAAAATTAGCTATAAAAAAGTGAATATCCAGTCTGTCATCAAATGTCTGTTAAGATCGTAGAAAAGCGAAGAAAACGTTCTCGACCTCCGTATTTAATGTTACGCAAGGGTAGATACAAAACATGGATAACTTCGGATGTGAGAACTGTTTCATCTGTCATTCACAAATAAAAAAAACAAAGGTACAACTTATTTCATGCAAAAAGCTTCGCAAAGTCGCAACTGTTTTGTTGCCCGTCAGGTGTTATTGTATGGACGGGAATGTCCTCTCAAGGCTTAACAAAATCATTTTTTGTAGAACCAAAGGCTAAAATTGATGCTAAATACTTTCGGAATATAGTTTTGAAACACTTGATAAAAAAAAGTAAACGTCTTTACCTTTAAGGAAAAACTTTGTTTTTCACCAACGTTCTGCATCACCATACTGCAAAATTAACTATATAATAGCTGAAAGATTAAAAAAAAATTTTCTGCCTTCTGAGAAATGACTACCACAATCCCTTGACTGTGTTAGTTGCGATTATATTTTATGGGGATACTTAAAAAAACAATAAAAAAGATGTAAAGTAAGAATTTTTCAAGGACTTCAAAAAGCAATCAAATAGAAAGCAGAAAAAATGCCCCTACAAATGGTCGAAAAAGCTCTTTTAGCTTGACCGGAAAGTTTACTTAACGTATACTATGTTAAAGGAAACCACATTCAAAATTTCATGTAAAAAACTTAATTAAAAAAAAATGTATGATGCTCTGAAAGGGATCACATTATTTATGAATCAACTGGTAAAACAGAAAAAAAAATCGATATACAGTGACTCTCGTTAATTCGAAATTGAAGGGACCAATGAAAAACTTCTCGAACAGGACTCTTTCCCACCGCCCCACCAAATCTCTTCCATTCCTCATTAGAAATAAAAATCGTTTTGCAAATCAGACACTGTCCCCAGCATTATTGGTACTTCAAGGCAGGGACCAGTCTGACCCATGCCCTATTTGGTGCCTCATGCTACAAGTTACACTTATGAGCCATAAATCGTCATGTCAGTGAGACGCAAAAAACACAATCCTTTGCATCTCTTCTTCACAATAGAGGACTATCCTTTCTGAACATATGTGTAGCAAAGCCACGTGTTAAACGAAAGATATGAATGGCTGACAACAAGTGCGGCCGGTCTATATTCCACTTGAAGAAGGAAAGCAATAAAAGTGCTTTTTCGCCTGAGTAACCTGTAAACACAAAGAAGGTGAGGCAGACAGAGGGTCATTAAAGGGGTTACGTCACAGAGGAGACTCACAGAGACAATACAACACAAAACTTGTAAGCTCCAACCTGTTTGCTACAGGACTGTATATGATAGTGAGTGTACGAAGTGTCGAGAGTTTTATAAGAAAGCTTCGAATTATTGCGTGTTGTAGTCAGGCCAGCCACAGATTTTACTTCAAAATATTGAATGTACCCAAACGTATTGTTTTAGTTCGAAATATCAAGAGTTTTTCTAGGGACTGAGCATGTACTTCGAATCATCGAGAGGTTCGTATTATCGAAGGTTTGCATTATAGCGAGAGTCGACTGTATATTTCGAAAAATACCAAAAACACTTAAGCTGAAATTTCCTTTTCAATTTAAAGAATTTTTAAAATTTAGAAAGAAAACTCCCCGAGATCGTTACTGATAATATAATTAGTCTTATTTATGTATCACCCACACGTGACCTTTTTTTGGTCAAAAAAGGTTATCAATTGCTGAGATTTTTCATGAATGAAAAGAATTTTTTAAAAAAATTTGAGGCTTTTTTGTGGGATGAAAGAAGTCACAAATGTTTTTAATACCTTGCTTTTATATGAAAAAGTTTTGCTTTTAAAATTAAATTTCTTGAACGAGAGTCTTTGACTGAACGAAATATCTTTTTCTTAAAAGAAAATTTGAATTGGATTTGTAATGATGATGCTAATGAAGAAAGATGCAATATTTGTGAATTTTACGTAAAGAATAATTTTTTTTTAATAAACTTTATTTTTGTACGGATTTATTAAAAAAAAACATAATTTTTTTTTTCTAAATTAAAAAATTTTATTTTTAAATTGTGTTACTTGCTGCATTCTCTCCCTCTCGCTGATCGTCGAATAACTGATTAAAAATGTACACTGGTGTCCAAAAGTAAAGCATAATTGATAATTATGTGAATAAAAAAGGAACTGTAAATCAGAATGGCGGGAAACATGATATGCAAGTGTAAAATGGTTATAAAATAAGGAAGCAAATCAAAAGAATGATATATAATTTTATTATCCAAAGTAGCAGTTTGAAAGAAAACTGAGCATAGCAAGGATTCACACTTTAAAGAAAAAATGAAAGAAAACATTAAATAAAATACTGATGCTGCAGTTTAATAAGGCGTGTGGTCACCTCTGACAGCCAGGCGCGCCGCACAGCGATTTAACATACTTGCTATGAGATGATGAATGAGTTGTGGGCTCAAACGGTTCCAAGCTTCTTGGAGAGCTCTCTTCAGTTCTGTTTCGGAGCTTGGTGGGTGCGAAAGGGCTGCAACTTGTCTCCCGAGCATATCTCGATAGGGTTTAAATCAGGGGAGTTCGCAGGCCACGACATGCGCGGGATGTTTTCCGTTTCAAGGAAGTCATCAGTCAGCACCGCTCGGTGACATGGCGCATTATCATCCATGAATAGGAAGTCAGGACCGACAGCACCTCGAAACAAGCGAACATAAGGCTCAAGAACTTCGTCTCTGTATCTTTGAACAGTCACAGACCCCGTGTCAAAGAAATGGAGGTCTGTGCGGCCATCCATCATGATGCCTGCCCATACCATTGCTCCCCTTGATGGAAAAGTATGTCTTTCCGTTATGTTTTTTGGTTCAAAACGTGTTCCACGTTCTCTCCATGTCGTTACCCGCCGAGAATCACAAATCAGACTAAACTGGGACTCGTCACTGAACATCACATGGCCCACTCTCCCACACTCCAATGTTGATGTTTCAAACTCCAGTTCAAACAAGCGCGTTTATGCGCAGACGTGAAGGGAATGCAAACTGCTGGTCTTCTGGCATACAAGCCAGCATGATTGAGTCTCCTGTAAACAGTTTGTCTCGAAATTCATATTCCTGTGGCGACTGTGAGCGCCGAACCCAGTGCTCTGGTAGTACTGCCCCTCTGACGTCGCGCACTTATTACCAGATATCGGTTCTTGTCGAGGGGTTATGACTCTTGGTCGACCTGATACTGGTTGTTGGGTAACATCGCCCGTTAATTGAAACCTGTGCCGCAGTCTTGAGATCACAGACTGGTCTACATTCAGAATTCGAGACACTTCGGTTTGTGATCGTGAGGATTCCAGCATTCCAACGATTCTTCCTTTCGTAAACATGTCCAATTGGCGTCTTTGTGCCATCATTCACCTTGTTTGATGGTTAACAACATTCCTTCGCACAGCAGTTGCACGAAACTTGTCTGAACTGCCTATGCTGCGTGAATCGGTTTCTCCGCGTTTCGACATGCGCCGGTGTTTCGCGCAGGACGTAGTCGACTGAAAATTTTTGCATAAACCCAATGTTTCTTCTTCACCCAATTAATATCCGCAAGAAATTTGGAATAATTTTACGAATATTTACTCCATGTTTTTCGCATTTTACGATTTATGCTTAACTTTTGGGCACCAGTGTAATTCTGTATAGTTATTATGTATTATTTTCTGAAAAAATTATAACTATCAAATAACTGTCACACGTCATGTTCTTACAGAAATATTTGTTAAGTTTTACTTTAGTGACATTTTTGTAATAATCTCTGTCAAGATTAATGATTGTTCATCAAAAAAATATTACAACAGGCATAAAATTGCTCAGATTCATTTGATTTAGTAATTTTATTCTATTAAAACCGAATGCTGAAGTATTCAAATCCATGGAATTGTTAGATATCATAAACATTTAGAATTATAAGTACAGCTTCACATGTTTAACTGAATTATTCTATTTAATTTACTATTGCAAATGTCCTGCATTTTCTTGCATGTTTGAAGGCATATGCAAAATGTAAAGTAAAAGAGTAATTTTCGCATTCTTAATTTATCTTTAGATTGTTTTATTAAAAAAAAACATCTTATTTAGTGATGTGTCACTCAGTTTTAAGATTTAGTTAATTTTAGTAATTCCAGGTTTTGAAGAGGAGACATTCACTGAAAGGAATAAGAATTAAATAGTTTTTTTGCAAAGAAACCAAGTTGAAAATTTTCGACTGAAGAGGTATATGAAATCAATCTTCTTGAGTTATATCATTGAAAATCAACTAAACACAAAGGGACAAATAAATACCAAGATACAACCAAATATATTATTAACCTGTTTTCTAAATTTAAATCTAAATTTACTAGTCAATTTTGTTTTGTTTCTTGAATGCTTCGAAGTGCATTATGCATTAAATTATAATTTGCAGTTCATTTCAATTCTTAATTGCGTAAAAACCAATTTTGGGGAAATTAACTTAGAATCGCTTTAAAAAGAAGAATGAATCACATGGTTTTTAGAGACGATCAATTTTTATATATGAAGTATTTTCCATTAAGTAATGTGAGCGACTTTCCCCTGAAGTTGCTCCCTCACCGTCCTGCCTACCTAAGGGTGTGGGAGGAAACAAGGCGTGACCAGAAACTTCCATAATAATTAGTATTTTATTATTATTCAAGCATACAAATCAACCACAAATTAAACCACAAGAGGATGCCCTAGGAGTGATATAAAGAAAGCAATAAACCCTAAGTGAACAAGCGCAAGTAATCAGTTTAAATTAACCTAATCTATCTTAGACTATAAATTCCCAATCTACTAATTTAGTATAGTGGCAAACTCCGTTCTTAACTCAAGTTGTGAAAATCAATTAAATCTCACCTTAATCACGCCGCAACAGTTTCTCCGCTCCTTCTCATTTTACAATTACAAAGCCCTGACTTTTTATAGACAAACTAATCTCCATATTAGGGTTTCTTCTTGAGAGGGATGGCTGTGAATTAACGGGAATGCTAGCCCAAAGATTTCCCAACAGGCCGCGTAAAGATCCGTCACTGAGTCAATGTATGTATGGCAGTATATATGTTTTTATTCAGAAAAAATGCATTATTACACATACATATCTAATAAATCAAATTGCTTATAATTTTTTGGGGTACTTTTCCGCTTTGCCGGCGCAAATCTCATCAAGTTGACGTTATTGGCGACAATACGTAACACACACATAAACATAAAAAATATCAATAAATATTAGTTCTCATTAGGTTTTCATCCATTTTTGATGTATTGTGAAAAAGACATTACTGATAAGAAAAAACCACACGACTTGTTTTGAAAATGTGGTGGTAAAAGCTTACCAGCGGGAATATTCCGTTTGGCATCCATTTTACCATTTCTGGCGAATTTATTGCCGGCAAAACGGAAAAGTACCGTTTTTTCATTAATTATTTTTTTATTTTATTATTGGATGCTATGAAATCTTACCTGATCAGAAGTGTATGCGACCAGATTTTCCAGCTTAGCGTCTTTTGTTAGAACTAAAGTTCGACTCCTGGCGGCCAGGAGTGCCACCAACGTTGCTTCGCTCGCTGTTCCCTGAACAAGATAAACATAGGTTACAACACGGGTTTCATGCAAACATGTTTTTTCTATTTGTCGATTAGTTTCGTGTTAAGAAATATTTCCTCCCGAATGTGATCCAAAAAATGGAATCAATAAAAGAGGAACTTCTGAAAATATGACTGCCTTGAATTAAGAAAAACTTTTTTTGTAATCAGTCAATTTATTCAGAAAAACTATAGTTATGTTGGGTAGTTTACACAGCAGTTAAAACACCTGAATAGGAGGAAGCATAGATCTAATGATAGCTTACACACACATATAAGTCAATAAAATGAATCTTTTTGAATTGGAAGATTTTTAGAACTTCCTTCTTTTGGATAAAAGAGTGTATATTTACGAATTAATTAATCAATTTTGTTAATTCATCACACCAAGTGCATTTAAGGTATCCAACTACAGTAAAATTGTGAATTTTGCCAAAAATTGACAATTTTTTGTATTATTTTATTTTATGGGTCATTTTATTAGCTTTATAAAAATATCAAGTTTATCATTTTCCGTTTACTAGAACAAAAGCTACAAGTGTTTTAGTAAAAGCAGATGCCATTACTTTAAGCAAGATGTCATACTTTAAAACGCGTTTTACTCGAAATGTGATTTTTTTGAAAATAATCAAACGGTGTCAGCGATTGCTAAAAAGTTTTGAAGATAATTAACTGAAATTTTTCTGTAAGTTCTGTATAATAGTAGAATTGTTTTAACCTTCAGATTTATTAATCACTGTTTTATTACAAAATTTACAGTCCCTTATGTGAATAGAATCACTGTCCTTTTAAGCATTTTCATATAGTAACCGAGTTAAAGTGCTCTAGTTTTTGTAAAAAAAGAAAATATCTCTTATCCTGAAGGTCATTTCAAAATTGAATAATATAGCAATACATTAGATTCAAAAAATTGAAAATTTGTTCATAAACCTCTGGTGCAAAAATGGGCCGCGTTTATGGTATTTTTTGTCAATTTTTACCTATTTTTTCCCATTTTAGTAATAATAATAATTTCTTTTTCTCTTCTTAATTTAGCACATTTTTCTTAAAATGCACTAAACAAATCTAAAAATAACAGCAACAAAAATCCCCATACCTCCTTTTTTTAAAAAAAAAAGTTGTCGGATACCTTAAAAACTACTTAAAATCTTTTGTCACTTCTTGTATTTCATCTAAGGATATTTTTCGGAAAATAAGTAAAAAGGTCTGAAATAGGTTCCGATTTAATCTAAAATTTGATTTGATTTACTCTGAAATTATCTGTCAAACAGCGCCAATGCCTCTTTTCATGTCTGAATTAATAAACTAAATACAAAAAGTTATGCGCATTATATACACATAAGTAATAAAGCTCTCACACCATCTCTCTCAATTAGTTTCACAGCAAAAAGATATAGTTAAACAATGAAATAGCTACTGAATGTGATTAGAATTAATACATACATTCAGATAATAATAATAATATATTTTTAATTTTGGCACTAATAAATAGAGTAAATTTTCAATGGCACCTGTATAACACCACCTCCTGGTCCATTGGACTCAAATAGGAACTCCTCCGGTAACTGCAGGGCTTTCCCCAGCCAGTCCATCATGACCATCTCCATTTCGGTACAGGCTGGACTCGATTTCTGCAACAACAGAAATAGTGGATCAGAATCATTTTATGCATTCCTCTGTATAATATTTTGTATATGGTGGTTATGGCAGGGGTACTCAACCTTTTTTTCTGCTCAGCCGTATACATAGGATGGCAATTTCACGTGGGCCGCAACATGAAGATTAATGGAGGGGGAGAAGTGCTTTAAGAGCGAGATAGCATAGAAAATTAAAAATATGGAAATTGATCAAAATATTAAAAATCCTATTTTGCTTTTTTTAAATCATTGTTTTTTATATTCTTTATTTTTGTCACTGAATTTTTCTAAATTGGAAGCATTTAAGAAAATCCCTCTTTCACAATTTCTGCATCAGTAAGCGGTTTCATATGATTACCAATGATATAACGAATTTCATAGGGTGCCTTTGTTATTGCTGTGACATTACCACTGACAAAACACTTTTTTTGCTGTTGTAAGTATTATTCAAGAAAGCCTATTTATCATCTCTTGAAAGAGATCTTCAAGGAAAAGTGTCATTGAACGATTCCTGTTTATTGGTATTTTTTAAATAAACTTTCGTGACAAATCAAACAATTACTGAGCCATGCTTGTTTTTCACTACAAAATAGTCAACCGAACCGTCTAGAAATAATCTATTTTCTTTGAATATTTTTCGCTTGCAAGGCACGAAAAATATTTAAAAATTAGTTCCACTCATAAAATGGTCGCTACTCCACTGTTATCTGTTATCACTAATCAGAAAAAAATATATATCATTTCATACCCATACTACATCGACAACAAAAACCAAAATTGATATATTTGATTTTTTTAACAAAGAATTTCCCACCAAATTTTCATAAATAAATGAATTTCTCAGAGCAATGGGCCATGAACGGGTCACTTAAAAAGGCCTGGTGGGTCGCAGGTTGAGTATCGCTGGGTTATGGTCACGAACTTATAGCCAGCGCGTCATGATGTCAAGCCCTAATACCACTGAAGATCCTCCGTGTAGAGGGGCCGATGCACTTTAAATCTCTCGAGGCTAAAATTCCTCCCGTTGGAGCGGTAGCTTAAAAAGAGTGCACCAGCTCAGGTGTCGTACTTGTCACTTGATCTTATTTTGTTCAAAATTACGAAGTCCGTTGCCAATAATTAATAAACATTCTCTCACTCACTCTGCATCCCAATTTGTGTAAAAATTTAGCTCAATTTTAATAGAATACTCAAACACCCCTCTTTTCTGGGGGGGGGGGGTATATCCTAAAAACACGTAGCCGAAAGCTCCGAGGCGTTACTTCTATGGCAAGACACCCATCAGGTATAGTGGTTAGCGACGCTGACTGCTGTGCCGTAGGGTTGGAATCCCAGAGAAGACATGGATGTTTGTAAATGTATAGCTCCTTCATGGCGTGGGGGTACTCTGAATAGCCGTCGAGCTGCAAGTCCTTTGGTGAGGCTGGTGGAAGTGTAAGAGAGGTGTGAGACCCCTGACCACCTCCAGGGGTTTCTCTCTCAAAATTGGGGGTGGAAACGAGCCAAAACGTACTGTCACTCGCATTGTGCTAAAGGCTACGGCTAACAACAGGCGTACAGTCTAGCCCTTTGCCATGATGAATTTCGTAACCTCTATGTGGCACATGCCGATATGGTAGCATTAGTAACAGCAACAACCTCTAAGGTAAAAAGTAAAAATATGTTGGTCTGTAGGAGTCGGAGTTTAGCCCCCCCCCCCCCCTGTGCACGCCTGTTCGTTTTTACCAAAGAGAATCACGAAGAATAATTGCCGAACTGCTGGATTTTAAATTCAGCTAGACATGAAATCTTAACATTGGTAGAGGTGAATGAAAGTTATGAGAAATGAGATGTTTATTCAGATATGTAATTTTCATCATTTAAGCTTCATTTTAAATTAGATAAGTATTTTTACGTGTAATTTTAAAACGATGACTATTCAAATCAAATCAAAACAGTTTTTAACACGCTTTTATAAGTTTCACTTGCAATGTAACGAAATTTTGGAACTCGATTTTCACCCACTTAAAAAGGTCAGATTAATTCGAAATTTGCACACTTGTCAAGGACCGATGACAATACAATAATTTCATAATTTTGTTCCATTGTCCTCATCAGATCGTCAGGAATCACGATAATCAGATTTGGCGACAATTCCAGATTTAGCGACTAAAAGAAAAAGGTGTAACCCTACAGGGAGTGTTTTTAATTAATACACTTGCGGTTTATAAAAATAAAACAAACAAAAAATGTGTTCTGTATGTGAGAAAGTGGAGGGTGGGTGTGTGCTATCAATTTCTTACTATAATATAAACATTTTTCTGAAAATGAAAAAGAAAAAAAAAAGGCTCGTGATGTGAAAAAAATAATTTATGTTTTAACTGCTAAATATTTTTTATTTTTATAAAGTAATACGTTTAGAAGTAATGATACGAATTAACATTATAGCAATACGTTTAAAAGGTGAGAATATTTGATTTTAAACTGTGTGACTTTCCGATGAGCTAGAGACTTGAAATTTGGACCATATCTCAGAAGTGGATGACAATGCATGAAAATGTGAAAAAAGAAGGAAAAAAAACGAAAAGGAGGAATTTTATACTTTTTAGTCCGTTATAAAAACAGGGTATCTTAATTTTTTTTAATTCGAACTTTTTTTCTTCTTACCACACATTTTATTTGTTTGACCTGTTCTTTTGAGACTTAATCTAATATAACGACACGGGACTCATCCGAGGCCCGTAAACGGAGAGAATAAATACACTTCAGACCCTTTAATTAAAATCCATTGAAAAGCAAGACTTATTCCAGCAGCCACGTAATTCTGGCTCCAAATATCAAACTCAAGGATAAATTCAACAATGAATAAATGACAGTTTAAAAAACCAAAAAAAACACGCTTTTATTGTAGATCGAACTAAAAAATGAAAAATAAATTATAATTTTAAAAAAACTAAAGAACACGTTTTTATACTGAATCGGACTAAAAAGTAAAAAAAATAATTCTTTATTTAAGAATAAAATGACGAACGAGAAAATTAATGTCATTGGGGTAAAAGCGTGGGGTGCAATTTCGGAATTGAAAGAAGTTAGAAACTATAACAATTGATATATTTATAAAACACCCCACGCTTTTACCCCAATGACATTCATTTTCTCGTTCATCATTTTATTCTTAAATAAAGAATTATTTTTTACTTTTTAGTTCGATTCAGTATAAAAGCGTGTTCTTTAGTTATTTTAAAATTATAATTTAATAGATAAAGTCAACCTACGGATGTACCAATAGTTTTTATAAATTAATAAATTTGGACCAAAGTATACAAAAAATTCCCATCCATCGAATTTAGACTAAATTTTCTGATGCTATGTCTCTTTACTCCAATTACACTAGGCAACACTAAAAATGTTTTGGGCACAAAAATAGTTTATTATGAAGTATTTTGGCCTTCTAAACGCGAAAATCACCATAATAAACTTCAGATTAGCTCTTTTTTTTTCTCAAGAATCAGAACTCCACCTTACTCATAAAGCTGTATTTTCACTAATCTTTACTTTCTATGTATAATCTTTGTGATGTTCATTTGAGCGAGTAGATGGAAGTGCTTGTCTCAGGATCAATTTTTTAACTATACGAAGGGCGTGTAACACAGCTCCTCCTCTGCAGGTGTGTTTTGAATGTAACCTAGAGCACCTATAGAACAAAGAACAGACAATAGTGCTCGATTCAATTGACATTCGCTGTTTTTCGACTTACAGCTCAAGGTAAATGAATTCAACTATATTTAGGTTTGAAAGACTGCTTGTACCAGTCACGTGGAACAACTACTTTGTACCACAAAGTGTTTAAAAGCAGTTTCACTTAAATAGATCACCCAAATTTTTACATTTTCTGCATTCAGATCAGAATGCCACGGAAAGGTGTTAATAAACCAGAAAACTTTTAATACGTTTGTGGTGAAATAACTTTTGCAGCCCAGAAGCGAGCCAACACAGCCCAGTTGTAAAGACAACCTACTTCCTTTTCTTCGGAGTGAAAGTAGGTAAACAAAGGATAAACCATGGGCCTCACACATATGTTGTAACTCTTACTCAGTGAGATTGCTAGAGTGACTGGGTGGGGAAAAAACGAGCAATGCCGTTTGTTGTAACCATAGTTTGGCGTGAACCAACTAACCATGTCGACAATTGTTATTTTTGTATTACGCCCCCCATGAACATAGATTGGTTAAGAAAGAAGAAGGACCGTTTGCAATACCCATGCTTTCCATCAGCCATTCAGCCGGTTTCTCACTCAGCTGATATGCCAATTCCTGACTCACCTAAAAAGTATGAGATTGTAAAGGATTATGTTGAAGAAGAAAAATTCATTAGACCGGGGACATCCTATGGCCCAGCTTTCTAGGCAAAAGATTTGAATAAACCCCACAGACTAAATCGTGCAGAATTGAGTGACCTCGTAAGAGATCTTAACATGTCAAAGCAAAAGGCAGAGCTCCTGGCATGCAGACTGCATCAATGGAATCTACTCCTACCATGTGTCAATATTGCAGAGTACAGGACTCGTGAAAAGAACCTTCTTCATTTCTTTGAGAAGAAAGAACATGTGGTTGCATGTATTGGTGTCAACGGCTTGGTGAATTTCATGGACATCAGTTATGATTCAAATAACTGGAGGTTGTTTATAGACTCTTCCAAGTTTAGTTTGAAAGTAGTATTGCTACACAACGGCAACCTTCTTCCTTTCATTCCCTTGTGACATTCCGTTCACGTGAAGGAAACTTATGCAAATGTGAAATTAATTCTAGAGTTAATAAAATACGAGAAATATAAATGGCAGATCTGTGGTGACTTGAAAGTCATTGCTTTACTCATGGGAATGCAATTATGCATTCTGCTGTTTTCTGTGCTTGTGGGACAGTAGAGATCGAAAATCGCACTACATACAAGACAAATGGCGTGTCTAGAAACCTAAAATCTGGTGAGAGAAATGTCCCAAATGATCCTCTAGTAAACCGAAATGACATTCTGTTTCCACCCCTACTCATTAAGCTGGGATTCATGAAGAATTTTGTGAAATTTATGAACAAGGATGGAGAGGCTTTCGAAGACTTTATACCGAAATTCCCAAGATTTAGTGATGCAAAGATTAAGGAGGAAATCTTCGTGGGCCTTCAAATATGCAAACTCATGAGGAACCCCACTTTGGATCAAATTCTGGATGGGAAAGAGAAAGCAGCCTGGGAAGCCTTAAAAAGTGTAGTACGAGAATTTCTAGGTAGCAAAAAGATGAGAACTATAAACAGTTGTTGAAAACTCCTACAAAAGTTCCCTGACCTAGGATGCAATATGTCTCTAAAGATCCATTTCTTACATTCCCATCTTGATTTTTTCCCCTAAGAATTGTAGAGCTGTAAGTGATGTGTGAACACGGTGAAAGGTTTCATCAAGATATCGTAGCAACGGAACTTATATATCAGGGCTCTTGGGATGAGTCAATGCTTACAGACTACTGCTGGACAGTTATGAGAGGTACTCGGACTTCGACATACAAGAGGCTGTCCAAAAGGAAAAGTTCACAGGAAATAAAATAAAAAATAATACTGATTTCTGATATAAACACTCTTTCTTGAAACATGACTTATTGTATTATATTTGTTAGTATTATTTTGTTCTTCACATTTACCCATAAACTGATGGATGGGCTATGGTATATCTTAAAAACAAGAGTAAATAAATAAATTTCATTTACATATTCGTTTTTTTCAACCCAAAATTAATAAGAATAGGCTATTTAAAACTAGGAAACAAACAAATAGTTGTTTTTGTTGCCTAGTGTTATCTGTAAATCTTATTTTTGTACATTGTTGTGTATATATACATTTTTAATAGAAAAACTCGAATAAAGGCATTCTCACAGTTTTTATCAACCAAGAATCTTTAAAGCTTTCTACTAACTGATGAAAAAAATACATTGTCGGTTTGTTTATAAGCAAATATTTAACTTGGAGTTTCTGAAAAGGGATTTGCTCTTGTTACCATAGCAACGATTATATTCAGATTTAATTGTGAGAGCTGTTCTCTAGATAGATAACATTGCTTTGTGATTTTATAGTTGATCGAACAGATATAATCTATTTTCGGTGGGAAAAGAGAATCATATTATATAAACATATAAACATAAGAATTGCTAGAGCTATTGTTATACAAAGAAAGCGAAATTAAAATTCAATTCTGGTATAATTAATTAGAAGTAGATTAATTTGTTCATAATGTCTCTTACCCAGGTGAATCCAATGCAGGTGAGGGCACTGATGAGCATATCGGCACACATTGCTGGGTACGAATTGCCCGTTGGAAAATAAGCATGGAAGTGAGGGGAATTCCAGTGCGTCATCTGAAACAGAACATTAGTTCAATCACATTTTGGTAAATAATATATGAGCATATGAATTACACATAAAATTTTAATTGTTGTTGTTTTTTCGTGTGTGACAAAGTGCAAAGGTGGTAATAACTAAACATAAAGGTATGGTCAAATATTGCCAAAGGCGTGAATCACTGCCGTAACAACATCCATGGCATGATCCGAGTATTGAATGTCCATGCTGCAGTCATTGTCTATTTTAAAAAGGGCACCAACAATGGAAGGACAGCTGAAAAGGTGCTTGGGATCGAGTTGCGTGCCTGGGCAGTGCCTGCATTCCACATATGATCTGAAAACATCGGGCAGAATCTTCATGCCTTTAAAATGCTTTGTCCTTAGTTTAGTTATGGTTGTCTTAATTTCTCGGCTGTAATTTAATTCTGAAAGTGAGAATTCTTTTCTCTGTGGTTTGAGCAAAGCTTTTGTTTTGCGACTGCGTTGGCATCAAAGATCGCAGTAGATGAAGTTACAGGCTCAAGTGTTTTGGCTTCATTGGCAAGGGAATCGGTCATCTCGTTCCCTTCGATGTTAACATGGGCTGGGATCTACTGGAGAATACATGATATGCCCAATGCACCAATGGAGAATAGAAGATAATTGATTTTTTGGGTGAGCCCTCTTTTTCTTTCCTTGATGGTCTCAAGCGCAGATCTACAAACCAAGAGCCCAATGATGCCGTCAGAATTAGCGATATTTGTCCATGTAAGGTAAATATCTAGGGTTGTCCTACTTGCTATGAGTTCACACGTGGAAGCAATTTGCCCTGCAGAGACCTTTTTGATTATTTGATTTAATTATTTGCAGAAAATTTTAATTATTTGGTAAGTATGCAAGTATAGGCATTGGATATATGGATTCAAATGGTAAACGAAATAAATTCAAATTTTAACATGGGAAACTGATACTATGTACACTTACCTACATATAAATATATTTATATATATATACGAGGGCAGTAAATTAAGTAATGGCAACATAGTTAAAAATCAACTTTTAATGAACTTACAAGTACAATTACATTACATTCCTTTTATGTAATTACCATCAAATATCGGGAAGCTGTTGGAGACCATTGGTAAAGTGCTGATTGTTGATGTCAGCGACGGAGCGCCCTACTGCAAGGCATATAGTTGAAACGTCAAGAAATCAGTGGTCTCAGGGTGGTTCCTTCTACTT
This sequence comes from Trichonephila clavata, assembly GCA_019973975.1. NCBI lineage: Eukaryota > Metazoa > Arthropoda > Arachnida > Araneae > Nephilidae > Trichonephila > Trichonephila clavata. The sequence continues at coordinate 161,739 of BMAO01014110.1, read as the reverse complement.
CAAAAACAGATTGAAGTCACGAGGACTAATTTCAGGTGAGTAGGTAGGGTGTTCCAAGGCTTCCCACTGCTACCATCGCAATCGGAAAGTGACATTGTTTTCGACATGACAACGAGCATTGTCATGCAACACTATAGAGCAATTGTTTTGGCAATGAACATGGAAGCTTCTACCGCATAGTAGGATGCAGATGGTGCTCTAGAAATCGGCAATAGTAGTCTGCATTGACAGTATGCCCTGTAGATACATTCTCCCAGTCATATGCTACAATCAGAATAACCTACACCCGACTAGGTTTCTGTCAAAATTTCTGTGGGAATGGTGACGCCATTCATTTGATGGAGGCTTTAATTTAGGCTCATAAGCTTGTGCCTACGTATCATCAATGGCGACAATACGCAACAGAAATGCGTCTCCTTCATTACGGTATCTCTCCAGGTGGATGCCAGTCAGAGTACACCGGTGTCATTTCTGTACTTCGGTGAGTATATATGGAACCGAGTTGGCAGCAATTTTCCTTATGTTCAGACATTTTTTCATTATGTGCCACACCATTTGATGACTGAGACTAATTTCTAAGGATAATTCCCGGACAGTCCATCGACGGTATTTGAAAAGGAAACCGTTTGAAGAATGAAGGGCTAATCTGTGCGTTGCAAATCCTCAGTCTCATTCCGACTCGAACGAAACATTTTAACCCATCGTATAACCATCCTATACGGTAATGCATTTTCACCCCGAAGCTTCCAGTAATTCTCGATAACGTTCTGTAGCATTTTTGCCACGAGCAATCTTGATTTTAAGCCACAACAGTTGATCACCTTTTAAAAACATGTTTTTGAGCGATTGAAATGAAACTCTTCACTTTAACGCCCCCAAGAACTACCCTTCTAACTAGATCAAATGTTGTTTTTTGTCAACTACACATCGACAACAGTGCCACCTCACTGCTCCCATATTCTATTTGCGCATGCCAGCTCATCTACAAGTTTCTAGGTTACGTTTCCACTATTTAATTTATAGCCTCATGTGTATACACTACATCACAAAATGGAAACCTGGTGCCTTAAAACTTTGTTTAATAAGAGATTGTCATGCCATCATTTTTATACTAATTATAAAATAGTTCAAATTTCTCACTGGTCATGGTAACATTAAGGTATCCGATTACTTGCGAAATTTTTTTTAAAAAAAAAATAGAGATATGGGGCTTTTTTGTTGGTTTTATATTTGTAGTACATTTTAAGAAAATTAAGCTAAAATTAAGAATAGAAAAAGAAATTATTATTACTAAAATGGGTAAAAATTGATTAAAAATAACATAAACGTGGCCCATTCTGTACCAAAGGTTTATAAACAGATTTTCAATTTTTCAATTTTGATGTGTTGCTATGTTATTCATTTTTGAAATGACCTTCAGGATAAGAGATATTTTAATTTTTACAAAAACTGGAGCACTTTATCTTTGTTATTATATGAAATTGCTTAAAAAAAGAGTGATTATATTCACATAAGGGGCTGTAAATTTTATGATAAAACATTGATTGAAAAATCTGAAGGGTAAAACATTTCTACTATTATACAGAACATTCACAAAAAATTCCAGCTAACTATTTTCAAAACTTTTTTAGCAATGGCTGGCCCTGTTTGAGTGTTTCCAAAAAAACACATTTCGAGTAAAACGCGTTTTAAAGTATGACATATATCTTGCTTAAAGTAATGGCATCTGCTTTTGCCAAAACACTTGTAGTTTTTGTTCTAGTGAACGGAAAATAATAAAGTTGTCAATTTTTGGCAAAATTCACAATTTTAGGGTAGTCGGATACCTTAAAAGCTATTTAAACAAATTTAGTTTGGTTCCGTCATCTTCCTAAGATTGTAATATTGGTGGCGAGGAAAATGTAGAACATGTGCTCTTTCTGTGTGTGTATGTGTGTTCCAAGTCAGTCTAAGAAAGAATAATCCTAAGACGGACTCTCAAGGGCATCGATATAAATTGGCCTCCAGAGTTTCACCAATTTATTTCTACCAGAACTGTTTTAGAAATGTTCCACAAATTTATTGTAAGCATTTGAAATTCTTCATGTGTGGTGACTTAAACATTTTTTCTTTCCTTTATAATGTGTATTTTATACTTACCTCAGTAAGCCCCATGTGATACTTTGTGGTGCATGAGGACTTATAAATTAATTCAATAATAATAATAATAAATTGCAACTTCAATGCTTCATATCTGTTCATTTCAGATAACAACTCATTACATTTCAAATTTACAGACACAATGATTCAAGTATTCCTTCCTTCCTCAGTGACTTGACAGCCCAGGGTGGGCCTTGGCCTTCTCAAGAAGCCTTTTCTAGGCCAGCCTTCTTCCTGCTAGTGTTCTCCAATTCTTAGTTCTAAAAACTAGGAGATCTTTTGCTAGGCCATGAATCCATCTAAGATTTGGTCTGCCCTTTCTTCGTGTGCCAATTACTTGAGCGAATCGAGTATTAATAAATCTTATTTTTAGAGGTTTTTAAAGTGAACTTTTTAATTTATTTTCCCTATTTTGATCTAATAAATATAGATAATATTTATGATTATAGGATGGTAAGAAATAAACGCCCTATCACCCACACACAATGCTCTTCGAGTTTTATATGCATCTGATACGCTCTACACACATCATTAAAATGTGACTAATATTTTAATACTAAAATATTTATTCTAATCAACTCCTTTGATCCTAAACAAATTCCCCCCAGCAAATTTTAAAATTCTTCCAAAATTTTAAAGTTAAAATAAGATTTTTAAAGACTCTTTTTTTTAAAAAATGAATTACCTCTATGAGGGTTCTCCAAGTTACAATTTAATTTTTTCAAAACATTCAACTCTAAATTTAAAATAAAACATTTATATAAATTTGAATTTATGTAGTTTTGTTATTGTTTTGGTTTTAACTCATGAAAGTGTCATTTATGCAGGAATAATTTACAAATGGAAAGGCGTAGTAGTTTTAAAGGTAAATGTATGCTGGGGTCATCTTTATGAAAGTATTAAGATAAAACTAATCCACCAAAATTCTTGTAATGATTCTGATTCCTAGAATATGTATCTATTGGCTACTGAAAACATCAAGGACCAACAGATGCTCTTTTTTCTATTTAAATAGCTCATTTTTTTTCGAATTACACGCTTAACATACCGGTTATCCTTTGATTTATTCTAAATTCCTCGAAAGTAAATACCTAAATGGCAGTAAATTACTAACACTTCTATTTGAATTGGCATTTTACACGAGCCATTCGTAAGGTCACATGTTTTTAATCTTAACGGGACATGATTTGAAATGCTAAAGCTCTTATTGATTATCTGAAGAGCTACTTTCCGCTATAAAGAGTGATACATTTACAGCTGACGAAATAAATCCAGAGATTTTATAGTATTATGTAATAATTCTTCGTCGAAAAAAGGGATGTTGTCGAAGTGAAGGACATTGTAATCCAAAGAAAACGCATTTTGCGATGAAAGAAGGTTAGATATAAATCAAAGATCGCTTATGTCTTATGTAATTTATATTTATCTTCCCCAGTCCATCTTTGTTTATTCTAAAATAATATTCATGGATTAATTCTGCAGCCATTCAAAAAATCGCATTCTAGTTCGTTAATGGCAATAGTAAATGATATCCATTTTTAATGGCCGTAAAACGTACTTGTTACAGTTAGTTGCATTTCTTATAGTTTATAATGCTCCAAACTGGTTCTTTTACGCCACATAAGTAACGGGAAAGTTTTGTTAAAATCATTTTTCTACCAGGGTCGCTTTTCTGCTTAGGCACGTGCCTAAGGCACGGAAAAAGAAAGGAAATTGAAATTACAGCGACGTACCACCACGTAGCGAGTCATGATAGAAACATTTCTGTCGTCTAGAGAGCAAAGACTGAAATGTCATCTACTATGGAAAAAGAAAAGCTTAACAGTTTGATGTTGCTATGCGCTCAAAATATTACAATGGAAATTGGTTATAATAATGTTGTTTATGATTTTGCAATGATCAAAGCCCGAAGAAAATCTTTGCTGTACAGGTACAATAGTGACTCAACAAAGAATAAGGATGCCTAAAAGTAAAAGATAGTAAAGCAATAAGCGATGAAAAAGATGATAATTAGCAAGTTAATAAAAGTTCATACAATAATGTATACTCGATACTGTAATTGCAAACAATTTCATTAACTTACTGTACTAATTTACAAAAGGGTGGGTGGATGATCCGTGATGCCGTAAGGTAAGAAAGGAACAAGAGAGGCCAAATTGGTGCCACAATCCTATCTATATGGCTACCGGTCCAGGACACGGCGGTTTCATAGATTGTGGATAAGGAAAAGACTCTCCACAGAGCAAAAACAAAGAAAGGAAAGAAAGTTAAGGGAAAATTTCTCCTGAACCAAAACGGGTAAGGAGGAGGAGGGTGCTTTGGAAATAATGATTCGAAGTGCCTAGGGCGCCGGGGAGGTTGAAAACGGTCATGTATTCTAGTGCGCCGCCAAATTCTTAAAGTGTGCCCCAAATTTTTAAAAAATTCTTAATTATATTCTGACTTAATATTATTTCCTAAATTTATAGATATAAAAAAAATTGATTGGATTTGTGATAACGGATTTATCTGTATATGAATTCCCTTTGAATGAAGAGGAAGATCTAATTTCGTTCAGTAATAATCGAGATCTAATCCCGAAGCATACGGAAGAGTCAATTATTTCTTTTTGGATTAAAATTAGAGGCAATATCTCATAATAGCCCAAAAAAGTTTTAAAAATATTGTTACAATTTTCTATATCTTATTTGAGTGAATTCGGAATTTCAGGATTAACAAATATAAAAATGAAAAAAAGATCGAGGCTTTTAAATGTAGATGACGAGATTAGATAGGCATTATTATTTTTACGACCAAATATAAACGAAATTTAAATAGCCGTCGAGTTGCAAGTCCTCTCGTGAGAGGAGAGAGGGAAGAGAGGTGCGAGGCCCTTGACCACCCCCAGGGAGTTCTCCCTCAAAATTGGGTGGAACCGAGCTAAATCGTACTGTCACCTGCATGGTACTCAAAGCTAAGAAAAATGACAGGCGTAAAAATCTAGCCCTTTGACTCGATGAATTTCTTGGACCTTGATCTGATGTTACTGTCGATCAGGTGGTATATGTAACAAGTAGAGAAATACGCTGAAAAAGTTGGCATTAATTGCAATTTTTTTCTAAGTTTTTAAAAAAAATATTTATTGCTAAAAATATTTTTTATAATCAGTCAATTATTTCTGTATGAGATTTCTTTAATATAAATAAGAATAACAATTTCAGTTCATCCTTCGATATTGATGATAAACTTTTTCAATTTAACCTTCGAGAAAGTTTGATATGAGCATAATTGTCAATTGCTTATTGTTAATATGACTAATATTACATATTTCTATTTTCTACAACTTTGATTAATAGTATAATTGATTAATTGCCTTATTTTTAAATTAATTATTCATCACTAATGACTTTAAAACTTTTATTTTTAATTTGTTGAAATTTTATTTATATTACTCGTTTGAATGACTGTTTACAAAATCATCTGTTCATCTATCAACATCCTTTTAAATCTGAATTCTTGATTGGTAAATATTTCTTTTTGCATAGTTTTATAGGTTACGTACAATAGAAATAACTATAATTTCTTATTATACACGAAGTAAATGCTAATATCCAGAGCAAATCGAGAAGAAATGATGCCCACCAAAGTTAATGTGTGGGTCTTTAAGTAATAATTACTTAAAAGGGGAAACCAATTTTGAAAAACCAAATTAATGCTTTAATGATGTCTTTTGTCATTTAATTACATTGGACACGTTGGCCTGATTCTTGTAAATTTTAAATATTTCTTATTTAAGTTGAACTGAAATTCTTCAAATAAATGATATAACAAGAATTTTATTGCTTTTGCTTATTTTTAAACTAAAAAGCTAAACTATTACACTTATGAACTTAATGGCATTAACTCGAAGGATAAAATAATTTTAAAAAAATAATTGCTAAGCAATGCAATTTTTGTGCTGAATGTTCACAGCAAATGTTAAAATAAATTTATTAACTTCAATATTAAGAACGAACAAATTGTATAATTATCAAGAATAAATAAGAATTAACTAAATGAAATATATATATATTAAAAAATTGCTATTCTTATTTCTCTTTAAAACCATTCATTTTTAAAAAATCAGATACTATTTTTTCTGTTGATAGACTCAATGTATTTTGATTGTAAGCCGTTGCTCATTAAAAACAAAAATCCATACGAAAAATTAAACATTTGTTTCAGATTTAACCTAAGATTTCAGAGAAAAAATATTCTCAATAAGGACATATTTTTCAGTAATTAAATACGTTCTTATTCCCTCTGGAACAAGAAAAATCGTGACTTAATGATATTGATCCATCCAAATCTCATTTCTGGAATTAAAAAAAAGTTATTAAATAAAACACAAATTATCCATGATGCATTAATTTAAAACTCAGAACAAAAAACTTCCAGCAAAGACCGATAATCTGAACATCCAGGGGAAATACAATTATGCTTAATTTGTTTCACATCATCTTGCAAAACATTCTAAAGCTCTTCAAAATACAGTAAAAGTCAAATTCTTTTGTTTTTCCGTTGGGAAGAAAATGACAACTCTTTTGGTGAGATTTTCACCCCTCCCCCCTTCTTCACCTTTAGAAGGTCCCTCCCCTAGATTCCCTGCAACGTATCACATAGCTCCGTTTCCCCCGCAATCTCTTTAATGCATTCCTGTGGTATCCTAGCAACCGTAAACTGCTATCCCTGAGCGATCATTTTCTGTGCTGCATCCACGTTTCGTTCCGATATCCTCTTCCACCACCTCTTCCCCTTTTTACATTACAGAACAATTTATTTACTGCCCTGCGACTCTTTATAAAGATCCTAGGGGATTTCAACGAAAAAGAATTGTGAAAACTCTTCAAAAGATTCAAAGACAGGAAAATATCTTTTAGATTTTTTTTATTATTATTATCATTGCTTTGTAAAACAAAGGAGTGATTTTACCACGTTTCAGTTGAAAGCATTGAAAAACATTCGATGCCGCTGAAATCATGTTATTGTCGATTTTAACGTTTTAAGATTATTTTTAAAATGTCATTTGAAACTGTAGGATTATTTTCAATATGTCATTCGAAATAAAAAGAATATTTTTAAAAATATCTTTTGAAATAATAAGATTGATAATAACAAATTAATATACATTTTTTCACTTCTAATGGACTGCGGATTGGTGTTTTACCATTGCAGACCTAGTACATTCCCGGAAGCTGATATCTCTTTTTAGTGCGGCACCATATAGGCGGATACCAATCACCACATGTAATTTTGACGCCCAGTTTTTTCTCTAGGGGGCTGACAGTGGGAACCTGTACCAGGAATTAATTTTTCCGAGAGCAACCAAGCCAAACAGACACTCCAGGGATCTTTTACATACCATATAATCATACGACACGGCCGCTGTCGATTTTCTGCATCGTGAAAATCCACCGACTTGACCAGGGTCTAACCCGCAACAAATTAGTTAACAATTGAAACACATTTTATGTCGTGATTTGATAGAAAAGGCAGTAATAAATCTTTTTTGCGGTTATAAGATAATTATATTTTCTAAATGGTAGCAACAAATATCATGATGCCTATATTTTAATTTTGCTAGCAGTTTTCTTTGATAAGAAATTGTAACTGTGTGATTTGTTAATTGTTTTTTCCGAAGAGGTATGACTTTAGTACTTTATTAGGTTGGTGTGTGTGAAATGACGGATCTTTAAGTGGATATATAAAATGGCATATTTCTTTTCAACATCTGTTTATTTAATCATATTATGCTCCATTTGCTTCAGTACACCTTTCCCAGCGAGATTTTAATGTATGGCTAACCGTCTTAAAAGAAATTCTTATGTTTAAAACCAATAAACTCTGAAATGGAATTTTGCAGACTGTCTTCATTTTCATACTGTTAAGCCCATGAAAACTATTAAAAATGTTTAAAAAGACGAAAGGTGAAAGATTCGGTGAATAAGATGGGTGCTTCAGAATTTCATATTTTAATTCATTTGATTTCGCTTTTGTTTTGCACGGCGCATGTGACCGCGTATTGTCGTGGAAAAGTATTGGGCCACACCGAATAACAAGTGATGCGCGGATAATTTTCAATTTTTCTTACATCAGTATAATGGCAGTATAATAGATGTAGTTGGATTCGTTTCCACTAGTGGTTTCAAACTTTCTATTCCACAGAACCTAGGGATTCCACGAGTCAAAAAAAAAAAATCGAAACAAATAATAAATGTGTATGCAAAATGAATTCACGTTCTCTATGAAGTTTACATAACTACTTTAGATTTCTTTTTTGGAATTGTATATAATCAAAAATTAAAGTACTTTTTAAAAAAAAAAATGAAGTAATACTACTACTAGTATAAAACATAGCCTACACATCAAAACTCTTCTACTAAATAATAATATTCTTGTATATTTCTTATCGTTATTTTTAAATGTAAGAAAACACAGAAAAAGGAGAAAGATAAGAAAACTTTTAAAATATCAAAATATTTTATCCTCACTTTCAGCTAACATAGCTAAAATAGACAAAAATAAAAGACGTTGTTCCAAAAGTGAATTCATTATAAATGTATGGAAAATTTTAGGCATATTTCACGAATAATTTTTGAGACAAATTTTTTAATATCTCGTAGGGAAAAAAAACATCTGTAAAAATAAAGTATGTTAACATAATTATTTCCATTTATATATTGTACTAATATTTTTCTGCTTTCTATATATTTAACTTTGATTTTTAGAATCCTTTTCTACCGGAGTTTTTAAATTTTTTCACATGTCCTATCGAGAGTTTAGTTATTTTTTAAAATCGTTTTACTCTGATTCTCGCACGCATCAATTTAATCTACTTTACAATAGCGATTTTATGTCAAGGTACTTAAAAACAATATTCAAGCAGGTATGTCCATTGTTTTAGCTTGTCTATCTACATTAAAAGGAGATAAAACGATTAAGTCACCCACATAAAGCATACTAACGATAGTCAATAAGAAAGAAAACAAATTGTTGAATATATAGTTAACGTATTAAAGTATATGTAATTTAATCCTAAATTCATGAATTTTTTACGCATAAGAAAAATACAAAATGAAATTAGTGAGATATTTCACATCGTTTTTAAGAATTGTAAAATATTTAATTTTATTTAAATTTCTTTTCCTTATTCGAGCTAATTTTTAAAATTATACAGTAATTATAAATTCTATTATTATCGTCTGCTTTAATTCAATATTTCATGTAATTCTAATTTATCTTCTTAATTTATTTGCTGATATATAATCGTTTGCTGTTAAAGTCATGTTGCCAAAACTGTCATCTTTTGTATTGACAAATATATATGTTAGTTCAGTCGGAGAAAAGAATAGTAATACATTATCGACGCTGGTTGAGCTTAATATGTAAGTATTTTTTTATATATATTTTCGAGATATTATCATTTATCTTGAGGTCTTTTTGATTATAATGATAATGGTATTTTAAGAATAAAAGAAGTCCGTGGAATAAAGTTTGACTACATTTAGTAATAATTGAAATATTGTAATTCTGTCTCTCTCAGTGGGTTCTCAAAGCTCAAAGAAAATATTCTCAAGCAAATAGTTTTCTATAAGTATAGATGCTTCCATTGGCGATGACTTAAATAAAACATATTGTGAAGCGAAGGACATTTTTCTCTCGGTGTATATATCACATAGTCCATTTTCTATTTTAAAATTGCTAGGCAACACGCTTGTATCGATTGAAAATGGAGTCATATATAAACTGAAAAAGCAATTGGTTATCCATATGATTGCGTTTAGTAATGTGTTGAAATGCATAAAATGTTAGTTTTAATATGGGATTATCATAGTTTCAGTTTCTTTTTGGAAGCTGTTAGAATTTTAAAAACATTGTATTGATCGAATGTCACCTTGAAAATGCACGTTTAATTCATGCAAATAAGTAACGAAAATTTAAGAAACCAAATTTATGAGTTAATTTTCCTCGTTTAAAAATTAAATCCACGAAATTTAATTTTTCATTCTTTAAATGAATTAGTTTCATTTCATAAATCATGAAATATTTTTCCTCAAATAATCAGTGTATTTGAAACTATGGTGCAATTTTCCTTTGGAATACAGGATCAACGTAAAAGATTTATCTTAGATCTTTGAGAAGAAATGATAAAAGAGGTTCTACTAACAAGCATTTCCACTGACAAAACAAATACATTAAAATTTCTATTTAGATTAGGAGGGTAAATAGGATGCTAACTAGCTTTTTAATAGCAGATATATCTGCGGTGGCTCTAGAAGATAATTATGTTAGAATAGTAAATGTTTTTGCTTTTATGCAATTGTTAGCAGGAAAAACTAAACTCAGTGGCACAACAGCCCATGAGGGCCCAGGTCTACCGTGCCCATCTCAGTATACGTGACCAATGAGCGCTGAGGGTCAAGAGCAGATGTCCCTATCAGGGGATTAGTCTGAAGCGAAATCTCCAGTGTTTAGTCCTCAAGCAAGCTTGGTATTCATTTATCTACCCACTGAAGGGGTGAAAAGGCCGGGTCGAGCTTGCCCATCCCGTGGATAGAACCCCGGACCCTTGGTGTGGAAGCGCTGTTAGCAGGAAATGGCATTATAATTTTCCAGTGTAAAAGAAGCTTTAACATGTGAAAAGAATGCCTTTTAAATCAATATTATCTTTATAAAGTCTGCTTAGAAAGTTGTTAATTATTTTATTTTCCATACACACTTGGAATTTCTATAATTCCGAATATTGACTTACAAGAGTCTACTATCCTCCTACAAAAAAAGAAATTGTACAAGTATCTTGTTGAGGAGGAGTTCATTAACGTCTCACTATAAAGCAACACGAGGGCTATTGGTTCAGTGACCAAAGGAACCGAGCTCACCCTAAAAGGGTTTAGAGTTACAAACCAGTCCCCCGGGAAACAACCACCCCCGCATTCAGTCTTTTTTAAACAAAATCTTCGTTTAAGTATTTAAGGAGCTACTGACGAAGGACCTCTTAATTTTGAACTACGGCCAGGTGACGCGGGGGAAAATATGTCAAAGCGTGAGCTGGCACCCACTCTCCTAACTTTCACACCATACTAACATGAGGACTTGGAACTACGCGATAGATTTAATGTACATCAGCCCCTCTACACGGTGGTCAACAAAATCACATGGACTATGAAACACCGGTCATGGTTCTGTTACCTTGACCACTAAGTTATCGCGGCTACAAGTACCCTGTCAAAAGAAGCGTTATAATCAGTTCTGATCAGAAAACTATGAATTAACAAATTAATAACACATATCTGAAATTCTTTGATAGTTAATAATAAGTCTTTCCCCTTTTATGATATAGGTTCATAAATTTTCAAAAGGCATCATTTTGGGTGATAAAAAAAAATATACTCTAGAGGTTTATTAGGCTTCAGATCCTGCTTAGGTAGGTAATATTGAAATAAAGTATGAAAATTACTAATTATACGCTTATATAACTAAATAATTTGTTGCATTTTAATTATACGCACAAAAGCCTCCAATTTATTCGATGATACAACTAATATATAAGGCATTAATCCTTAAAAAAGTGAGTAAAATTCAAATGCAGCAATTACATTTTATTACTAAATAGCCAAATTCCCAATTTATCACGAATCACAGTAACACGAATCCGAAAATATGTCAAAGCATGATAAGGAACTAATTTCTAAAGACTGATTACACAAAACACAAAAGAGGTAATCGATAAAGATGATTTTTGATAAAGTTCGTTGATAAAAAGAAAGAAATGGTAGTATATCAAAGTACTAGAACCTATTGTAAGGCATATTCTTGGTGATAATTCCCCCCCCCCCTTCAAATATTGGAATTCGAAAGGCTATTAGCCCATATTTTTTTTTTCAAAACAAGTAATAATTTGTCTCTGTTTCAGAAAATAATTTATTTTGAAAAGAAATTATTACTTCAGTGAATTAAAAAAAAGATGACAAATTTAAAAAAAATCATAACATAAAATGAAAAATTTAAAGTTTTTTAGAAACATAAAAAGAATTTAATTGTTAACAATCAAAGAATTCAAATATATTGATTTTCTTGAAATGAAATAACTAGAAAACAGACAGTTTTGACAATTTTTATAAAATGGCTGTAATATACAGAATGCCATGTACAAACTTGGAGGGAAATCGTGAAGAGCCATAATTACACAGGAAAGCATGAAAGGAAAGCGATAGGTGGCACTGTACGCAAGGTCGGCTCAAGTGATTTCCTCATTTCAGACGTAGGCAGCGTGCGATGAACATGAATCGTTATACGAACGCCAAGTTGGCGGATATCCACTTCATCTACAGCCTAGTCAACGGAAATGGACGTGTTGCTTTTCGGTTGTAAGGGGAAAGATATCTAACGAGGCGGTAAACGAATCCTCAAACGTTCGCTCGGGTGCATCAGAACCTGCCGGAACATGGATCTTTCAGAACCACGATTGGCAACGCGACCGTCAATGCTGAAACTGTCCTGGTGGCATGAATATCCATCGCTGCTGATACGATCCGTGAAACGCCCGGTATTTTTGAACATGTTCGCCAATCCATGTAGCGTCGGTGTCGTGCGTGGATACATCCCAATGGCAGCAATTTCAAACACCTCTTGTGATGCTTTAATGTCATATTTTTAATTTATGATTGTGTTTTTTGTTTTTGTAATAAAGAGTTTTGCACTACATTCAGTATCGTGGTGTTACTGTCTTTGTGTCTCTTTTGGGTTACGTTTCCACCCATGCTTTCCTTTGTAATCATCCCTCCTCAGGATGTTCTCTACCTTCCCTCCAAGTTTGTATACGACTTTTGGAAACACCCTGTATATTATTCATTACGCTGCTCTTAAGATACATTACATCTGCATAACTGTTTCTACGTGATAATAGGTGTTGACGTCCAATGAATATCTTTATTTCTACATTTCAAAATTTTAGACTGAAATCTCTTAAAATCGCTGTGTTCATTGACTCTCAGAAAATAATGTAAAGATAAGAACAGTGGTTAATGAATAATATAAAACAAAACTGGAGACTAGTTAATTCTATGTTATCTTTACTAAAAGGTAATCGGATATTTCACAGTTAAACTTTCTCTTTGAAACTAATTTCAATAATTATTTTGAATATTCATTTATTACTAAGACATTAAATGAGTGCTGAAAATATTATTAGTTCGAACAACTTGAATAATTTATATGTATGTGTGTGTGTGTGTTCCAATTAACTTGCCACAAACGATGAAAAAATCCAGATTAGGAGCAGAAAAAAGACCTAATACTACAAAGTTTGTAAGTTGTTTTAAAAGTGGTATCTCAAGAGAATAAGTTGATATTTCGCTTGCATCCTCCATTTTTCGGCTTTATTTAAAATCAGTTTACTTTTTTGCCTTTTATACAGTATTTTATTTTCTATGTTAGAGCCCATTTAGATCAATTAGGATCTAAATTAATTTTAGTAGAGATGTAATATTAAAAGCAAACATATTTATTTAGTACTAATAAACATCTGAAACCTATGTTTTAACTTCTTTTCCTGATCTCACTCAGCCATGACAGCTTCTCGCGTTGAACGATGTGCTATTTTTTATTTACATAATTACATAAGATGGATAAAATAATATATGTGTGTGTGTGCGTGTGTTTGTGTGTGTTTAAGGATTAATTTATTTTGTGGTTTGTAATCGTCGCAATTAAAAATTAGAATATTTATCAAATCAACTTTATCTCGTATCAGATCAGAAATTTGTGCGTTTTCAATGCTCAAGGTCCAGGCAAGCAAGAGAGGGAATTATCTCTTATCTATATTTAAATGTACAAGGAAAAACAGGGAAAAGTGTAGTATAAAAGTATAACCGCGTGCTCAAGTGAAGGGAAATATAAGTTATTTTTAGAAATTACTTCAGTGTTTTAGGGAAAGTTTCAACCGCTTAGTAAGGCACCTAGAAACTATTATGATATTCTTTAACTAGGAATCACGCATGAATCAGTCAAAGTTTAATCTTTTTTAAACGAGAAATCACTACTAAATCTTATCAAAATATAGGTTTTAATCCTTTAGTGCTAGATGAAATGCGTTTCGGAATATTGTATTTGGAATGACGATTTAAATGACGAATTTAAAGTAAATTTTAAGTTTTTTATTACATGTATATATACTTAATTTATACTTAAGTATAAATTTTATTGCATAGAAAATAAAAAGGTCCTTAAGAGCTTTCGAATTTATTTTTGAAGTTCTCTAAACACGTGTCTCTAGATAAATCTTTCCCCTTGAATATTTCTATATAAAGCTTCACAAATGGCTTAAATTATGTAAATATGTATCATTCAGAAATTTTTGTCTCGTCTTTCTCCAAAGATTCATTTTTGTTTTCATTCCGTAACTGAATATCTCAATGCTTACTTTTCTTTTTCCTATAAAAGGCCACCCCATAATGACGCTTGTGTGGTGAATAAATAGTGATAGGATAAAGCGGAAATAACGCCATCCATCATGTGGTGCGACTTGGCACAGTTTGGTCATCAAAACTCGCCCCTTACGGCTTTCCGCTCAACTAACTGCTTCAAGGATTGGAAGGCTATATTGATTAATTGAAAGGGGGTCTTGGAGTTCGGGTTAAATAGGTTATTAGCTCTGTTGGGTGCTAAATGTGGTGGAATTCATTCTAATTTATGTGCAAAAGGAATATAGAAAGTGAAATAATCACGATAATGAGAGGCAGTTTCATAACGATATGATTAAAACAAAACAACTTATGTTTTATGCTTACAACGCATCAAGAGATTTTGCTTATTAGATACGACTATCATATCGGAGGAAAAAAGATTTGAAACCAAAAAATTACACGATTCCATTTTTCAATTCCTACAATAAGTTAACTCTCTCCCTATATATATATATATATATTATAATATATATATAGTATATATATCTTGTTCAAATTTTCATTCGTTATTAAAATACTTTCTATTCATTCATTCAAGTTCAAATACATTTTTTTTAAACTTGTAGTAGATGACACTTGACGTTATATATATATAATACAGTTTTTTTCAAATATTAATTCATTAATAGGAATAAATAGTAACATATAAAAATAATAGTCCAACAGCATATATAGAAAGGAAAATTGTTCGTACCTGTAGAGTAATGGATAGCGTGTTGGGCTTTTAATCCAAAGGTCGTGAGTTCGAATCCCATCTGGATGGACTAATTTCTGAGAATGTGATTTCTTTTTTACCATACTATTTTATTAGAATAACTAAATTTAATTAATAAATAGTAACAAGCAAAAAAAAAAAAAAAAAATAGTCCAACACCCTATATAGAAAGGAAAATGCAAAATTGCAAGGAAAATCGTTTCTATTTTATCTCTTAATATTGCGATTCTGTTATATAAATATACATTTTTATATTAATTGTAACTATTTAATATATATGTAAAAAGTAAGTAAAATAAAAATTTTCTTTGGTGACCTAAGTAGGAACCAGCTAAAAATTTTTTTTGTTTATTTCTTGTTTCTTGAGTAGACTACATTTTTGAATTCAAAAAAGATAAAAGTCCTTTTTCAAAAAATGGTAGAAATTCATTTACATGCGTTTTTTTTTCATTTTTTAAAAATTGAAAATATTTAAAGCATGCTGTATAACTTTTCCAATCAATTTTTTTTTGACACAGTACTCGATTGTTCTCTATCCTACTTTCAAACAATGGGTTTGTTCCTAGTTATCAACTTGCGATAAATTCTTTGATGGATAGTGTGCGCAATATCACCTTGTATTAGTTTCCAAATTATTGTAGGAATCACTGGTTATGAGTTTACGACACTCTCGCCAGTGGCGCAACGGAAAATATTACCCCCCCCCCCCGCAAAGTAAAGTTCTGGGCCTCAAATCAGATCTTACAAAGGGTATGTACTTGGCGTCAGTTAGGCTTTGGGCCCCCTAGAATCCTGCCCCCGCCACTCATTGCAGGAATTGCTGGGGTTTAAGTTAAGCCACTGATTTTTGCCAAGGCTGGTTCTGATCATTCCCAACCCGATCCTCTTGTTTGTTATCACGGTGCTAAAACAATAATATAAAAAAAAATTAAGTCAATTCCTACTTTGAATGGATGAATAGAAAGTATTTTATTAACGATTGAAAATTTGAACAATATATATACATATATATAGGGAGAGAATGAACTAAAATAGTAGGAATTGAAAAAAAAACATGATTTGTGTGCATGTGTGTGTGCATTGTTGTCGGTTTGGCTGAAAAACCGGTTTTCAACGCCAAATTTTGTCATTGTTTTAACAGTTACATTGTTACAACGATGGAGACGAATTTAAGTTGGCGTCGAAAACCGGTAATTACTTTAATTTAATTTAATTAATATTTGAAAAGCTGTATTAACAACAAGTGTCATCCACTACAAGTTTTAAAAAAATTATTCGAACTTAATTGGATGAATAGAAAATATTTTATCAACGATTAAAAATTTGAACTAGATAAATATATAAATATATAAAGAGGGTGAGCTAATAGTAGGAAATGAAAAATAATGATAGATTTAAGATGACGGCAGTAGCCGAGTGGTCATGATTGTGGACTCAAAACCTGGAGCCACTGAAGACCCGTCGTGTAGAGAGGCTGATTCACATTGAATCTGTCGAGGTTCAAAGTACTTCCATTAGCCTGGTGTGGAAGTTTGGATAAGGGAGATGGCTGAAAAGGGGTCCTCGTCAGTTGACCGCAGTTCGAAATTACGAGGTCCATTGCCAATAGCCTTCTTGTTCCTTTAGAATGCGATGTAAATTAAAATCGAATCAAATCCACTCGAATCAGCTATGTATATTTCGTTACGATGTGCAAATCCATTAGCTAAAACGTTAACGCATACCATTATGCATTTGATATAAGTATAAGCGCAAGCTTAATAATTAAAAAAATATTGCTTTCTGCATTATTCAAATGTAATCTAAAACATGTACGAGTAACAAATTAAGTATAGATTATTCAATTGCTAATTATTTCATTAAATGTAAACTATTTATTGCTAATAAATGTTTATCGTGCGAGTGCTGATAAACATGCTTAGATAGACGACATTCATAGGGGAAAAAATGGCAAGAAAATATGTGACGGATTTCATTCAATAAATATCAACTCAGCACATGTACTAAAAATAAACTTTCAAACTATATTAATTTAGTTGGGAAATATGTCTATTAATTACTAATTCTGTTAATGATTAACACTGAAAAATAAACAATATTTTTTAAGTCAGTTTAAACAAAAATTTTACATTTCCCTCAATTAAAATGTTCGTCAATCGCTTTTTAATGAATTTAAAAAATTGTAGTTCATCATGTGTGAAAGTATTAATATTTTTTTAATACTCGTAGCTTGTGAGAATGAATCAGAAAGATAAAAGTAATACTATATTTTAGATTGCTCGACAAATGCTGATGAATATTGTACCGTTTATTCTTAAGAATTGAATGGCCGTGAGCTACGGACTTTTAAGCCAAATAGCCCACATCTTGGCCAACTCTGCTTTAATATTATGGTAAGAATAGTCGTTTGTTCGATAAAGAACAATTATTGCAAACGTATGACTTTATGAACTAATATCGTTTCTAAGCTACTTTATAACATTTTAATTTACTTTTATAAAGTTCTTGAGGATAACTTGCAAGAGAGTATATACTCTTATTTGTGAGTGAGTGAATATTAACATCGCACTGTTCAGCTACAGGAGGACTTTTGGACCACACCACACCCATGGGAGGACGTTTGAGCTCTCGACAGATTAACGTACATCACTTTCCCTACACGGCGGGTCTTTAGTGACACTGGGCTCGAACTCGTGACATGCCAGTCAAGATCTGATACCTTGACCACTGGGCTACCACGGCCACATGCTCTTATTTGTAGATTTTCCCTTTTCACGGGATATTTTATTCTATATCAGTGATTCTATATCGACCCCTTATAGGGGTTTATGACAATTTGCAAGGGGTCCACGTTTGCAAAAAAACAATTTGAAGGTCTATGAGATTTAAATGGGGTCTACGATAGTAGCTGTCATTAAACTAGATCGTGACTTTAAAAGAAAATTTAATCAAATGGAAACCAGATTTTGCATATTTAAGAAATTTATTTGCTAAATTTATCGAGGTTAAATTTTATTAAAACAAGAACCATCATTTCAGCGTTTCTTGCCAAGATTAAGCTGAAGGAGTTATAAAATTAGATGTCGCGAATTTTCCCAGTTTCTCAATTGGCCATAGACAATCTGCCAGGAAAAGGACATTTGAATTGACATTTGCGTTCGACATTTAAATGTTCTTTATTCTGATTTTGAAACAAGGTGTTGAGAATGCTTTGGCTCTCTCTCGAAATATCGAAATAGGGAATGAATTCATATGGTCACATTGAAAAAAAAAAAGAACAAATGTCATATTACTAGAGGAACTGATCAGAATAGGCACTTACGGAGATCTTAAAGTAAAGTTTAGAAATGAATGTCAGCAATTTTGGCTTTAAAAATACTCGACTATTATTTATCCCGAATTATAAAGTATTGTGAGAAAGTTTTCAATAGCTTTTCCTATAAGAAGGAGTTTCAGCGTGGTTGTCAATCACCAAAATGGAAAAAAGAAAGAAAGGAAAAGACAGGACACACACTACTAAAACGGAGATTTTAAGTTAAACTTGACAAAAGATTGATGCCAAATGTTGAAAACTTGTTACAGAAACACCCGATTCATCCCTTTCATTGAAAGCATTTCTTTGTAGATCAGTTATTTTATGTATTAATTAAATTTTAATTAACATGTGTTTCTTAAGTTTTAAACACTATACTTCACTACAGTTAGAAATTTAAGCCTTTTAAAGTAAGCAGCCCAGCTATACCAGCTGTCAAAAAGTCATTTAAGTTGATAGATTTAAAAAAAAATCAATACTAAGTAAGCAGGGATCTACCCCAAACCATAAAACATGGCAAGGGGTCTATGAGATAAAAAGTTGGGGAACCTCTTTCTATACATTCGTTTCAATATACTCTAGAGTATATTGTCGACCGGTGGACAGTGAAAAAAGATAGTCCACAGAAACGTTATTCATATTTTTTTGCGATTCAGTTTTAAAAATAACGAGTAACAAAACGTATTATGTAATGTGGATTATACATTTTAAAAAAAAAAAGTATTTTTAGCTGAATTCCTTTTGTGTTTAACAACTTTTTAGCTACTTTGGCAAATTATCTCGAGACATTTGAAAATTATAGTTGGCAACCTTGGCAAATTGGTGGCATAACATTTCTATTTGTTAACATTATTTTTGCGTTGGCAGTTTGTGATATGTAAATGTAAATAGAGAAGTAAATAAATGACAATACAGTTACAGTGGTCCGCCAAATATAAAATTATTATACAATTAGTGATCCATGAAGTTCTAAAGGTTGGCGACTGCTGTTCTAGAAATCCCATATTCATTTTCGAAAATTATGCATGCAAATATGCAAAGAGCGTGTATGAGTTTCATTTTTGGTTATTTAGTTATCATTGTTTTTCACGAAATTATGATGGTTAGAATTTTGATGATGTGTAATCTTCCTTTTTCTAAAAAAATATCCTCCAAATATTTTCGTGATTTTATACGGAGTTATGCGAGACAGCGTTGATTGAAAGTAACGTGAAACTTGATGAATTTCTGTTACAAATTACACATCTTATCTTTTTCTCTTAACATAAGCTACTTATCTCTCAAGCTTAGAATGACTGTAAGATAATATAAAAAAAGTATCGATTTAAATGAAAAGCATTGCTTTGTTAGTTAGTTTTTCATCTTTTTGTTCCTCTTAAAACGCTGGAACTGCAGCTGATGATACTAATTAAAGTCAGACTTCAGCAGCATTCTTTACTCTGATAAATTCAGGCTCTGATTTTAAACAGAAATAAAACAGGAAAAAATCATCTCATTCAAACCTTCAAACACATTTTTACACTAAGTAATATTATTTCTATTATTATTATCATCTACTATAAAAGTTCGAAAAACGGAGGTTCTTAATAATAAAATGTAATTTTGTAGACTTTTGATGTATTTTCTTTCTAAGACTTTTCCACCCTATATATATATATATAAATATAAGGATAATTAAATTAGATCTAAAATTTAACTCCCTAGTCCACTTCTAACTTTTATTTTCCCGTTACATCTTCAAGTATTAAATTTATTACCCAGTTCGGGAATGGATTACACATGTCTTTAAAAGATCTCGCCGCTCCTACCATTAATTTTTATTACCTAGTATTTCAAATATACCTCTTCAATAAGGAATGTACTTGAACAGACATCTGGCTTCTGAAGAAGCCGCGGACTCTTGAGTTTTAACACGTGTCCGTCTCTTTCTCTCTCTTACAAAGAGATTACCAAATGATCTCATGGAATAAAGACGGTTAAAAAATAAAAGGTATTTGTTGATCACTCGAAAAACACGACATATATATATATATATATTAGGGCTAAGACTTTATTCTATCATGACTATAGTTATCTTAGGTTTGTAAGTATTTTTTGTATATATTTGTAATGTATATAAGCCTTTTCATGTTCCTTACTCTATGATTATAAGCCTAAGCTGTATTCCTGTTTAGTTTCAGAAATATTTCAAATACAATTTGTTTCTAGTATACCGAGTAAGAAATAAAATTCCTTTAGAACATTTACAATAACAGAATAGGTAAAGCATTAATAAATATCTTAAGCACTTTACTTTTCATTTAAAAATGTTAAGCATGTAAAGAGATGCATTTAGACAATAATTTGCCATGAATAGTAATTATTTAGTTTTAATTTCTTTATTGATGCATGAATTTTTAAACTAAATGCTCTTGAAGAATAGTTCCCTTGGTTAAAAAGAAAGATAATCAAACAGAGGTTTTATGATGACTTGATAATAACTGATAAAAAATTGGGAGTGAAATCAGTCTTTGAATTCTTTAGAGAGCAAAATCTTTTTCAGTAGCAATAATTCTGATAATTCTATGAGTAATTTTTTATTAAAAAAATTACGATAGATTTAGATTGTTTGAATTGTTTTTATGCAACGTAAATTTCATCTTATAATAACTTATAAGATTTAAAGCAGACATACTTATTTTATAATAAAAAAAACTTACGATTTAATAATGAACTTTTTTGTGATTTAAGATATCCGACTACCTAAAATTGTGAATTTTGCAAAAAACTGACAAATTTGTTATGAATTTATTTTATAAGCCATCTTGTATATATGCTTTATAAAAATACCAAGTTTATTATTTTCCTTTCATTAGAACAAAAATTACAAGTGTTTTTAGTAAAAGCAGATGCCATTATTTTAAGCAAGATGTCATACTTTAAAACGTGTTTTATTGAAAACGGGGACAGAAAAAAAATTACTGAAAAAATTTTGAAAATAATTAACTGAAATTTTTTGTGTATATTATCTTTAATAGTAGAAGTGTTTTAACATTCAGATTTATCAATCAGTGTTTCATTACAAAATTTACAGTCCCTTATGTTAATATAATCACTGTTTTTTACGCAATTTCATATAATAACAAAAGTAAAGTGCTCTAGTTTTTGTAAAAATTAAAATATCTCTTATCCTGAAGATATTTTCGAAAATAAATAACATAGCAGCACATAATAATTTAAAAATTGAAAATTTGTTCATAAACTTTGGGTACAGAATGGGCCCTATGTTATTTTTTTGTAAATTTTTACCGAAATAATAATAATTACTTTTTCTCTGCGTAATTTTAGCATATTTTTCTTAAAATGTACTATATAAACAAATCTAAAAATCACAAAAAATCCCTATATCTCTATTTTCTTTTTTTTTAAAAAGTTGTTTCAAGTAGTCGGATACCTTAACTGCTACAAAATTTTAAGAACAGAATAGTTTTAATAACAATTTACGATTAGCTTCATTTTGATAATAATTTCCTTGCTAATTAATAGTTAAATTAAGTTAGTTATTAATAACACTCACCCCGGGCATAACAACCCTCTCTATATCCTTCAGTACATCTTCCCATCTTTCTGGTTTCTCCGGTGCTTCTTTCGGCAAAAGTTCCCGCATATATCCCGGCTGGACGTCCGGTAAAACTGGACGTTGTCTAATGTTCTCCATGTAATTGGCTATCAAGTCCACGAGCTCCTTGCCACACTTGCGAAAATCTGCTGCTTCCATTTTTTTCTCAAAAAGTACTAGTCTTGTTCCTAGTGCTGTGGAAGAAGACGACGTGTTAATAGAACAAATCACAACGACTGGATATCGTCCAAAATTCAGAATCAACTTTTGAAAAGAAGAAAAAGAAGTAATATGAATCAAAATCAATGGGGAAAGAAAGAACAAAATGAATGAATGGAATAACAAAAAGTGAATTGAACTAACTCTCACTCTTGATATGGTGATGGTATTTGTGACATATGATAAGTTCTTAAATCAGTGAAGTGTTTTGTTCAAAAAGGGGAGATAATTCTTTTATCTCTATTTCTTTTCTTACAATACAGCTGATGTGTTAGATTTTGTGAGATAGATTCGGTATCAAAAATAGAAGTTTTAAGTAAAAATGCTTAATCTTCATCAATTGTTTAAAATTGATATGGTTTATTTACCTGTAAACACTTCCTACCACCTATTTCTGACCCACTTAAAGATCCCCATTAAGGGAACTAATATGTTTCGTATTTAATATTAAGATTTTTTTTTTTTGAGGTTTAACATATAACATGTGGCAGTCCTCCCTACAAAACGCTCTAATCAACCATGAATCCATTATTCTTTTAATCAGGCTGCCCATTTTTTCTCACAAAATATTAAGATATTCATTGGTTTACAGGCCATTATTAAAGAAATTTCTTTATTCCATCTTTCAAACGATGGATCTGGCATCAGTTCTTCATAAGCTCAACAGCTTTTTTGCAGGGCTGACTTGCTGATTTTCCTCCAGATGACCCTATCAGTCATGATGGCCTTCCATTGATTGATTCCCATTAGTTTGAGATTCTTTTCAACATTATCTAACCATCGTGTAGATGGTCCTCCTTTTCGTCTGGTTCCTTCAAATTTACGAAAAAGTTTCCTTTTCCCCCCTTTTTTTTGGTAGAAAAAGCATAGGCATATACATACAGGTGGCCCAGCCACCTAATACATGATGCTTTTATAGTTCTCAGAATGTCAGTCCCGCCATATTTGCCATATTTCTGGTGAATTCTGGTGATTGTAAAGAATTCTTCACTCTTGAATAGGTCCAAAGATTTTCCTTTAGAAAAGGAGCAACTTTTCTTTCTCTGCTTTATTGAGGGTCTAACATTCACTTCCAAACAGAGCAATAGGTCTGATTAAAGTTCTATATGTGCTCAACTTGGTGTTTATAGTAATAAACTTAGACTTGAATTGTTTTTTGAGGTCATGGAAGGCTTTAGTTCACAACTTATAATTAATTCTTGGATGGATAGTGGTCGCAATAGATTCCAAATCAGTGCTGAATCACGAGTAATGAGTTTACGACACTCTGGCTAAGACTGGCTCTGACCTTGCCCAGCCTTATCCTCCTGTTTGTTATCACTAAGCCCCAATAATCATCAAGGCTAGACTTAAGGCTCCTCTACGAGAGAAGAATTTGGATTCAGTGAAATCGAAGATCTGGGTTTTTCTTAATGGAAAGTCCCATTCCTTGCGACCTGTCTAGAACTGTCGGTATGGCTAACTTTAAAATTAAAATTGGACATGATTACCTCACGAAACACATGCACAGATATGTTTTAGTAGATTCCCAACTTGCTCTTTATGTAATGCTAAGGACATTGGTCTCTTCTTCCAGACTTGGCGATGCAACAGCGGCTAATGCTGTTAAAAATTATTGCAACTTTTATTGTGTTTCTGAGCTGTATTGTGCAACCCATCATTAACTGTCGACGGTCATGCATAGGGTTAAAAAGAGATAATTATTTATTTAAAGTGGAAATCGAAAGTAAAAATATTAAATTGTAGATCATTTATACCCCTAAAATGAGTTAATTATTGGTATATGAGCTCAAAATCTATCGCTAATATTTAATAAGTAATTCTTTTTTAACTATATCAGTTTTAAATTATGGATTAGACATCAATAAATTTCTTTTTTTCTATTAAAATGAATTTTTTTCCTTGTTTAATTAAAGTACTATTTATCTTAAGGTATATGACTACCCAAAATTCGTCGTTTTGGGGGAAATTTTCGAAATTGATTTTATGCTTTTATTTTATAGCCCATACATTTAAGATTCCAAAAACACTCTAGTTTTATTTTTATGACCATTTAGAAACAAAGTTATAGCATAATTAGTAAACCGGAAATGGAGCTTACAAAACCGGAAGTGCATCCCTACGCAAAATATTTGTAAGATATTGAAATTTTCAGAACATGTTTTATTTAGTTATATCTGTGTTATGAATCAAAATCTAAACTCTGTGTACATATTTATGTACTTTATTGCTTTTTTATGAAAAAAGATCATTAATTTTCTTAAAAATCATGTTTTTGCATAAAATTTGGCACTTTCAAAAGTATTACAAATCTTTTAATTCCTGACGCCTATAACGATGTTATTCACGTACTGTATAAATATTATTTGAATACATTCATTAGAATTTTCTGTAAATGCAATTTTTCATCAAAATTTTACTAAAAATGACAATTGTTATAGTATATAAAACTCTCCAGAAAACAGCAAAAGGTTAAAAAAAAAGTTCAAATTAGTTAAACATGAAGCTAAAGAGATCTTGACCCATAAATATGGTGAGTTTAAAAAATGTACAATTACTAGAAAATTTTTTATACCATATTAAAATCTTTAAATGCATTTTCTGAGGAACTATATTTTCAATTTTTTGCTTCATGGTAAAGTTTACTACAGGATTTCTTTTTAAGATATTGAATTGAAATTTTCAAAAAATGTTTTATCTAGTTCTATCTCCAGTCTAGACTATAACATAATCTTTGTGTTTATATTTATGTATTTTATTGCACTTTTTTTGAGAAAATAACATTAGTTTTTTGTAAAAAATTGAGTTCTTGCATAAAAAATGTCATATTTCAAAAACTTTTCAAAAGTATCACAAATTTTATAGCTCTAAGCACAGATAATGATTCTATTTATGAATTGCATAAATATTATTTGAATATATTAATTAGAATTTTCAATACAAGCCTTACCATAACTGTAATTTTTCACTAAAATTTCACTCAAAATATCAAATATATCAAATATCAAAAATTATTTTTAATTTTGTGGAAATTGTAGTTGAATTCCTAGTTTTATGCCCCATTTAAAATAAAAATAAGTTTATTTAGTTGAAAATTTATATATTTCAAAAAAAGTGCCCCAAAGGTATTCATACCTTAAGGTGAATTTTTTCGTTCAATTAAAGTACTATCCATCTAAGAGCGTATTTTATAATAAAACAGATACTGTCATTAAAGTTAATTTGTTTGATTTTTCTGAGTACGAACGTGTGTTTAAAAAATATATTGAAGTATGCTACTTTTAAAAGTGCTTGATATTTTAGTACAGAACCTCATTTCGAAATGAAATATTAGTTGCAGCTGATCTAACGTAATCTGTATTGCAATAAAATATAGTGATGCTGTGTAAATTATAAAATGAAAACAACTCATTCAGGAATTCTTTGTCTTTTAAAATGTTAACCTAAAATTATACTAATTTTTCCCGAATGAATTTCCAAAAGGAATTTTTCTGACAATTTCGATTAATTTCAATCCTTTTTGTGAAAATAATTAATACCTACATTATTACTTCGATGTAAATACAATATATGGAGAAATTTCTAGTATTTTTAAGTGAATTTTAACATTCATTTCGATTCCCTCCAAATTTGTTTCTTAATGTTCATTTAAAGATTGTGCTACGAGTTGGACTATTTCACCATTTAAAAAAATTAAAACTAAAAACTAAAAGTTTTTTTAGTACAAAATTGTATTCTCAAATTATTGTATAATTACCGTGATAATAAACGAACTGTAATTCATCTATACTAAAAACAACCCAAGGATTTTTTACTTTATTAGTTAAATGTGTAATGTGTGAATATTTTTTCAAATATATATATATATATATATTCTATTATATTCTTTTGCTATCTAGAAAAGCATTATTTTCAAATATTTATTCAGTGGGAAAAATTTATCACTCATCCTTTTTTCACATTGGTGGAAACACTGAAGAAAACTTTTAATAGGATTAACTTTTAGCCATAGAGGAAAATAGGTAATCCTAGCATTATGTGAAACTCTTTCTAATTTTTTTCTCTCAGGGTTAAAACCTCCTTTTCTTTCAAAAAACGATCAAAGAACTTAAAGAATAATTTCTTTAGAAAAAGATACCCCAAGAAAAATCTTCTTATGCTTTTATGAATGAAAAAAATTCCACGAGTTCGAAAGGTTTTTTAAAGTTTTCTTTTTTAAAAAATATTCTCGTTAGCAGCATTGGTTTCTTTATAATCATCATAGATATTTTGTCATTAATATGTTGTTTTTCCAAGTAAAATTTCGCATGTGAGAATATTAGTTAGTTGATTTTTACATTAGGAAACGATAACAAAGGAAAGATTTAATGCTTAAGAAAAAAGAAATTTATAAATGAAAATCTGGTATTATCAGAAATTAAAAATAGTAATAATTAAGCTGCGGATAAATATTATTCGATAAAAACTAAATGAATTCTGTTTTAACTGTAGAAAATTGCAAGAATTAAAATGTGTCCTATAATTTAGGGTAGGGGTCTTCAACCCATGGTCTGCGGACCCCGAGTAACCCGCTGAAGGCATTTGAGTGTCCTTACATTTGAGTTTTAGATAATTTCAAGAAAAACAGTGTGTCAGCTTTTTGCTACAAAAACAATTTTTTCTTCTTGATATTTAAAATATTCCATTTTTTTTATATATTTTAAAATCATTTGAAAAAAATATTCTGAAAATAATGAATGTTTCAAAAATTTCACTGTACTGAAAACTTTTTAAAAATTTCCATTTAACTTTTTTTAAACTATTATAAATATATATATATATATATATATATAAATTTCTAACAGCTTTTTTCTTCAGTTAGAATCTATTATAGTCTTGTAAAACACACCCTCTTTTTTATATAAATTTTCTGATTGCACTATTTTTTGGCAGATTTGTGGCCCGAGGATCTTTGTGAAATCCTTGAGTTTTAATGTCTGTTCTTTTAATCAATCAAGATCAGTATAAATGGTAAAATATTTGATACAAAACATTTGAAAAACATGAAATATTTTTTCAAATGCTTTGAATCGAATATTTTACCAATTAACACCGACTTTCAAAGAGTAAAAGACAAATAATAAAACTAAACGGGAAGCAATTGAATGATTAAGTTATAAATGTAGTAAGTTAAAATATAATTTTTGTAACAGGTATAAAATGTACTTTCTAAAAAAAACTGAACAAAATGGACGCAATAAAAACGAATAAAATAGTTAAAATGGGCACCTTTATAAGGTATATAATCTAAAAACAACTTATTCAATAAACTACCATTTTCATGAACTCGGTTTAGTTTTAAAGGGAATTACTACATTCGGAACCTGATTTTGGAAAAGCGTATAAATTTTCTTTATATTTAGGGTCAGTTGAATTATAAAATGCATACAAAATTGATTTAAATAAATTATTTAAAAAAAACTTAAATTCATTTTTTTTTTTTGGCAAAAAAAAAAAAAGAAAGATAGAATGACATATTTTCTAAACACTTTCATTTTTCGCAAAATGCTTCTATAATAATAATAATAATATTTTGCCTATATATATAGCTAGAACTTTTCTACAGAAACTGAACTAAAAGTTTTGAAAAGTTCACATTATATTTCCAGATTCATGAGATCAATTGAAACAATGATCGGTGTTTTTGTTAAACTTAATATATATAATGTATTAAAATATGAATATAATCCCTTCTAAATTATAAATTTCAAAGATCCAAGTTCTACTCCGGTATAGAAGTTCTAGTTATATATATACACAATATTATTATCGAAGCATTTTTTGACAATGGTGAAAGTTTTGAAAATATATCTTTTTTTCCCTTAAATTTTGCTCAAAAATTGCATTTAAATAATATTTTCTTCTAATAATATTCTTAAGACAATTTTATACCTTTATTTTAATTCATCTGATTATATAAATTATTATTCGTTTATACGTATAATATTCAAAATACGTATTCAAAATAATTATTCATTTATACGTATTTGAAAAATTACTCTTCCAAACGTAGTTGGATAGTTGGAATAAAGCATTTTAATGTCATATCGTGTGACCTAAAATGAAAAAAAAAATATTTAAATATTTTTTTCAATTAATTCCATTTTTAGAATAACGTTTGCAAAATTCAATTATCCCAAAACGTACTTCAAAATAATTGTATTTTCCTTCTTCTCTTATTAATATTAATAATATTATTATTTGACATCAAAAAGAGAAAAAAAATGTCTGTTAAACTAGAAAGTGCCAAAATGAAGAAAAACTCAAAAATTAAATGTAAGTTTTTTGGAAAAACTTTATTACTTTTAATTATTATAATTTAATCCTACAGTCTATATAATGTTATCATCTCAAACAAACAGATTGGGCTATTCATTACATTAAAATCAACCAGTTCATAATTTAAGATCTTTACAAACCTTATCTAAAAATTGCACAATTTTTTTATAAAAATTATCGAGAAAAGTATTAAAATATTTACTAAATCAAAGCCTTTTTGCAACGAGAAACAAGACGGTATCACCATTTGTGATCCTAAAAGCTTTTCTTTAAGAATAAAATGGAGAAAAGGATGAAAGAGAAGAAAGATGAAAAAGGGATGCTCACCTTTTACCTTGTTGCTATTCAACTGAAGGAGCGCAACAGTCTTTATGTTGGATCCCTGACATGCGCACGACACCTCTGGGAGGAGGTAAAGGGGGCGAGATCAGCCGAGAATTTCTCTGGTTATTATTTCCACTCGGGGGGGGGGGCAATAACGGCTTAATGTGTGTCTGTGTACTTCGATTTATTGCTGTAATTTCGCCTTAATCGCTATTCTTTTTTTTATTTTTTATGTTGCTAACATCATTGCCTTTGCTGCTTAGCATGAAATGGTAATAGTGTCTTTCGAAATTACTATTATGACTTTAAGATTTTTTTTAAAAAAAGGACTTTAATGCTGAATGTTTTTTTTAATGAATCGTTTGTTCGCTGAACTAGATTTCTTCGAATAATTTTTTTAAAAAAATGATGGTAATGTTTTTAACTTGATAGTAAGAATTTTAGATATTTGAAAATATTTTCTTAAAAAAACTTAATAGGAATTTTGTTAAAAATTTATCTTGCTCATATATATTTCATTTAAAAGTCTTTAAAAAAACAGACAAATTAAACATGTAACAGATTTTTATTTTGGATAAATATAAGTGTGGGATATATTTCTAAAAAAAAAACTATTAAGTGTCGATGTGAGTCATCATTTCAAGAACAAGAAGCAATAAGAAGAAAAAAGAGAGCTGGTAACTCTTAAATTATTTTTGAATTAACGTTTTGATATACTATTGTTGTTACTAATACCTCCTGATAGGCAAAGGTCAGATCGAGACCAGCTAAATTCATCATGACAAAGGGCTAAGTGACGCTTGTCGTTAGCCGTAGCTTTGAGCACCATACAGGTGACAGAACGATTTAGCCCGTTTTCCACCCCAATTTTGAGAGAGGAAACTCTGGGGTTGGTCAGTGGCCTCCAATTCTTCTTCCCCTTCCACCAACCTCATGAGATGACTTGCAGCTCGACGGGGCTATTTAGAGTACTCCCATTGCCACGAAGGTACAATACATTTACAAAAATCCATGCCTTCTTTGAGATTCAAACCCAGGATCTAGGGCACAGTTGATAGCGTCACTATCCACTATAACGGATGGGCGACTTTATATGCTTCTTAAGGGGATGGTACGATTTATAAAATTCTTTGATTTAATGTTTTACATAAATTTTTGGCTCCTATGTATATGTATTATGCAAACAGATTTTGAACTCAAAATGTCTCACCATTTAATTTTTCAGAGAAAAATTTAAAAATTCATGAAGTGATTTTAAAATGCTATTTCTTCTGCAATAATTGACGAACACACATGAAATGTGGTTTAAAAGTACGTCGAACTATATATAATAAAAGTTGATATGGGTTCTGTGATAACATAATTGATGTTTGTAAATTACTTTTTTTATGAAGGATTATTGAAAATTCTTAAAAAGTGTATATATTCCACATTCGACTATTTTTTTAAAAAATAAATATTAATTTGACTCTAAAATGCATACCAACTTCTGTTATGTGTATATTAATAGCAATAGTTAGGAAAAATATCAAAGCATTTGGCTAAATATAGAAAAAAGGCCTTAGTATTTTAAATGAAGAAAAACTATTAGTTATTTTTTCTGATAAATAATTTTAAAATTTTTTATTTGTCGTTGTGAGATGTGAATAAAAACGAACATAACAGTTATCATAATTCTAGATTTTTTTCTACTTAGAGCTTTATATTTTTTTGAGACTATAAAAAAATGCATAAAATATAATTAAGGCTAAAAAAATTTGATTTGATTTTTTGACCGAGTTGTGTGATTTGAGTTGTACTGTGTACCCTTAAATGATTAGAATACTCAAAGAAAAACAATCTTGCTAAAATGGTATTTAAATTCCTGTTCAGTAAAAAAGTCAGTAAGTATTTTTGTTGACTTAAAATTAGAAACCAAAATAAAATAGGTAGATATTTGCATATTTAAAATATATTAACCAGAATTGATAGATACAGAAAGAATTGTTATTATAAGATATTCATGTGTTTTTATTTATTAGTCGATCAATATGCATATTCATTTCATAGTTACTGTTCATCAGATTTAGTCCCTGTACAAATTTTGCACTTTCTTGTACTTATAATCTGTTATTATTACAATACGGATAATAATTATGTATATATAGCATCAGATGTGTATAATATAAGAAAAATTGTGAATTGTACTAAAGATCTTAAAGAAGCCTCCCATAAATTTAATTAAGAACTTGAACAGAGAAATTTTTTTTTTCTATATTAAAATCATTTAAAAGATTCTCAGTTTTTGAAGTAAAAATAAGCCTGTTCTTGAGGTAAAAAAAATATTACGACCAAAGAATATGCCTTAACAAAGCCTTTAATTAATGATAACATCAAAATAACAGAAATAAGTTTATATATTTGCTGACAATCGCTTAATACCATATTTATTGAAAAATTAAAAACTAAAATATTTAAAAAAGAGAGAGAAAAGAATTTTTCACCAAAATTTTTGGATTTATGCATAAAGTAGAATTTTATGGCACAGATGGAATCACGTGGTTGTCTTCGTGTGACACAGATTGTGCATGAAAACTATTTAAACAAATAAGTAAATTTATATCTAGTGATACTGTCTGCTTATTTCGAGCATAAAAATTTCAAAAATTCCATCTGCTAGTTTTAGAATTAGTTATGAAAACCTTGAAATTTCAAACATCTTGTGTCGTGGTATGCAGTTTACTTTTCGAAATATGTAATAAAATCTTCAGTGTTCGGTTTGCAGTTAAGTTAAGGCTGCTTTCATGTAATATAAAAGGAAATAACTCACAAAATCAGAATATTTTTTCACACATAGGAAGCTGCTTTAATATTAAATTATTTTTTTGACTTCACTATTCTTTACAAAGAGTGAAACATATCCTGTTATACTACACATTTTTATCTCAGTTGTTTATTTTCTTATGATATAAAATATAAGCCATAGAATACTTTGTAATGCTAAGTGAGTTTTCATTTTAAATGCCAGAAGAAAAAGTTTATTACTTACGGAGAATTTTAAAACTTTTAAACACTGTTTTATAAACAGACATATGAGTTATAATTTGGCGAATTTTGGTAAAAATTGAGACATTTTTTTTATCTGAAAATGTCTTCTGAGTTTAATTCAAGCGTTTTCACAATTGATGAGACAAAATTAAGTAACACTTGTAATTTAATTTTTTTTTTCTAATTATTGCAGCACAAAATTTTTACTTACGTGGATGTAGTTTAAAAAACTTTTTTTCTTTAAAAGAGCCACAAAAATGCCGAATCAGAACACAGAAAAGTCCTCACGCTAGTCTGACGTAGAAGTAGGGAGAGCGATACACCCATCACATGAGGTGCCATCCTCATCACTTGACAACAATTTAAAGTTATGGTGCTTGTTCCCCATATCTCTCGTGTTTCTTCATACTACGACGTTACACTGAGCAATCAAATTATAGGGGGGGGGGAGCTTTCTAAGTTTCATTATTCCTGTTGTTTATGCCACCTGATCGACAGTAACTTCAGATCAAGGTCCACGAAATACATCGCGACTAAGGACTAGAATTTTACGCCTGTCGTTAGCCTAAGCTTTGAGCCCCGTGAAGGTGACAGTACGATTTGTCTCGGTTCTTACACGATAGTTGGCGATACCACCTATCTCCACTTCCACAATTTAGGCATGAAACTGGAAGGGAGTGAAATATTCTCCAACCCCCTGCACTCGTGGTTCCAGCTGCGACCACCCACAAGACTTTCGGACTTATTGACTTTAACGAATACGTACTCCGTGTGTACTCGGAGGGTATTTGGTGGCATCGGGTATCGAACCCAGGCTCTCCGGTCTGGATTCCGATGCTCTGACCACTAGGCTACCCACGGCCCCATCACTATTCCTTAATACTGTGATAGCTTTTCAAAGAAGCACAACTCCTAATATCATTATTATTTAGTTGTCTCAAATGAGCTGCATTTTGGCAGCTAAGTCATTTGCAGACACGGTAACTCCCTAAGTGTGGAAGCAATTTCATTGGTGGCACTATCTAGTTGCGACTTCCGCCACCAAATTGTGACGTTTGAGTTTTAATTCAATTCAAGCTTTCACCGGTTGCAGAATATTGTCATGATCTTAATTTTGTGGAGAGTACCAGAGCCAAATTGATACTTGAGGGATCTTTTACATGCCACTTAATCATATGAAATGTGTTATGATTTTCGCGTCCAGAAAATCTATCTACTCCAGCTGGGATTGAATCCTCACCTTGGGTGGACACGCTACTTCACAGCCACCGAGCCGACTATATCATTATTACAGTAGCGCACACAGGAGTTTTTCAAAGGGTCGAAAGTCCACCCTTCTCGTATCATGCTCCAATAAGCTGCCCAACATATTCTTTTGATTTTGTTGATTTTCGGGAACAAAAACAGTAAAAAATTAATTAATGATTAATACTAATTATTGAATAAATAATTTGCAATTAATAAAATTAATTATTAGTAACAAATACTTAATTAAATTTTACGCACTACATACATAGGATTATAATAAATCGGGGAAAAAATCAAGGGTTATGGGGGGGGTTCCGGACCCGAGGACCCCTTCCCACCTTGTGTATGCGCAACTGCATTATTATAATTCATACTAAACCTACTCAATTTTTAAAAATATATAACTCATGAGTTTGGGAGATATACATAACTGGTCAAAAGTGTTAAAAAAAATCCCTGAAAATTAACTATTTTCAGTTAATTCTAGAATACTGATGGATAGAGCTGTTATATATATAAAAAAGGTCATTTTATAAAAAATAAGAAACACAATAATTTGTGAGAGAACACATTTAATGTGACAATTAATAGTCTTGTAAAAGGAAGGGAGAAACATCCTTTTTTTTAAAGTAGTAATAATGATTTATTTAATTCAAACAAATTAATTGCTGTTGCTATTCTGAGAGTCAAGGCATCATTTTTGTGAAAAAGTAATGATTAATAAGTAATAACTTTTATTCCCAAGCTTTCAATATTATAGAGAAATTGTAATTCATTTAATTTCCTTCAAGATATATAGAACTTTTTTTTTTGTTATTCGTTTGAATAAATTTATCGTTTGGTAAAATCATCGTGCCATTGCAAACTCTCTCTAATTTCAAAAATAAATAATCGCCTTAAATATATTGTAAAATACGGATTTTGCATTCACGAAGTTCATCATTCTTTTTTAAAAAGAGATTGTTTTAAATATTTAAATTTTAGCTCAAGAACGTTTCATTTATATATTTTTGATGGTTAGATTGTTATTAATGGTATAAATTAAGCTAATAATTATAACTTTTTGATGATATTATATCTCGAGTTCTAACATTTTCTATACTTTACATTACATCATTACCTTTTTGATTACATGCCATGCAATCAAAAAGGAAATGCTTTTCTAATTTTTTATGTTGCTTATAAAAAGAAGAATATTATATTATTTATTAGAATTACACCTTTATCTACAATCTATTGATCAACTTATAAGCGATAATTTATGTTTCTGGTTAAATTTTCGTAGGGATTTGTATATACCCTGAAAATAATGCAGAAACGAAGATTGGAATAAGATACATGTTTCGATTTTCAGTTGATACTTTATAATTTAATGTTTCGTAATAATATTATTTCTTAATCATCATTTAATAATATTTTTATCTGCTTTATGACTAAAAAAGATAAATTTTTTATTTCCTTTACAAAGATTTTGCATATAAAAATGTGTCGTTAAAATACATGCGGGCATAAATTATTTGAAAATAACAGAATTCACGTTTCTTTTTATTGCAATTTACTTCAAGAAATTATTTTCCAGTTAGATATCAAAGCAGTCCGTTGCTCTCATTAAACTACAATAGTTATATTTGATACATTCTTTCTTTAAATAGTTCTTCCCCTTTAAAAATATGTTGCATTTTCAAAGACTAAGATTTCCTTCAAATTTTTGACAGGGTAGTATTCCTCGTCATTCCCAAAATAGTTAATTTGAAAATGTTTAGTTATAAAAAGTCATAAAAATAGACAAATTTCGAAAACGTATTCAAAAATTTCAAAATGTGTGACTAATTCTAGGTATAGTACAAGAGGATAAATAATTTAAAATAAACAAAAAATAAATACTTTTAGTGAAGTTTTTGTGAGTTTAATGTTTAAATAACATATAACAAAAGAACAATTAGAATTATTCTTGTAAAATCTTTCAAAAATTTAATAATGGATTTGTTTTTAAGCTTAATTCTATAATTGTCTCATCCTTGTGGAAAAGAAGGGGAAAAATGAAATAAATGAAGCATCTTCAAGAAATTAACTGTTTTTATTTAAGTTATACATGTGTAATAATTCCCTTTAATTTCACCGTTGCAACTTTTTATTTTGTAATGGTCATTATACTTACCCTTCAGGACTCTTACGTAAACAATTAATTATTAGCTACCCACCTAACGGGAATAATCGTAACTGTATCTCTTGAAAATTAACAATTCTGCGTTTATAAGGCAAGCTTACGTAATTTTCTATTGTAGGATATCTTTCCACCAATTATAAAGCTAAATCTACGGAAGTCATGAGTTCGGAACTTCCGCTTGCCGCTTCATATAAAAACCGAGATTCTGAAAAATCCGCCTCTTTTGTCTTCGTCGTAATACATTCCGAGAGTGTCTTTTTTGTGCTTTGTGTTGTTCATATCTATGTTTATGTGTGTCTACATGTACAATAAGCTGGATTAACCATCAACAAAAGACTGTCTTATTAATACCATTAATATTACATCAACCATCTAAAATATGATCATCGTTTCAGTAATCATCACCAATGTCCACGATTACGTCATATATAAGCTAAGGCTAACGACAGGCGTAAAAATCTGGCATTCGCTGCGATGAATTTCGTGGACCTTGATCTGATGTTATTGTCGATTAGGTGGCATAAGTAACAACAACAACACGTAATATATATGCTCACAAAAGCAAACAATTCACAAATAATAAAATGATTAAAAAATTCAAAGAGGTGAGACCAATTCGCGGTTAACATTTGCCCATTGTATGTTAAAACTGGTCGTTAGTGACCCCTAACAGGAATGCATACTTGTATACGTCAATATAAGAGTAATAAATTGATAAATATTCCTAATAAGTGTTAAAAAGATTGAAATTAAATTTATTATAAAAAGATGGAATCAAATGCATTTTGAAGAGTTTTACCTAACCACCCACGGTACATTAGATCAAGATCATGTTGATCTCCCCAACTCAATATGTAGCAGCCCGGAGGTTGTTGGTGTAGTTTGAGACACCAAAGAAGCAGAGATTGTTATAAAAATAATTGTTTTTTATTTATTACTGATCAACTTAATATTAATTCAAGTTTAATAACCAGGGGAACAATATTAATTACTTTTCCAATCTAGGCTTATAAGATTATCAAATATACACATATCTCTTGATCCGATTGTATACTAATTATCTCGGATCCTTTCTAAGCTGCTGCTGTCCTCTTCAAACCTGCTTCTCTATTATTTCCATCTTTCTGGATGTCAGTTCTTGATAGCATAAAGACTAACGACTCACTTCTTACGATTGACGACTAATTCGAACACACCCATTGCCAGGGTTTATATAGCACTTATATTAGCATAAAATTAAGTTATCTCACGGAAGGTGGTTTTATATTCAAACCACAGAATTTTCCCAAGAGGATTATTAAAAGAATCGCGGATAGAACCCGTCATAAATATTCCCAGAAAACAGCATATGGCTCTCATGTTGTTTGAGTAACCACACCAAAGCTTTAACTTCCTGCAGATCCGATTGTCACAGGCATAAAGCAGACCAGATCCCGCCATTTCATATAGTACTTATATGTTTGGATTTCACTGTTCATATGAGATTTTAAAAAACCCCTATTATATATATTTCTGGATTTCATAGAGATCATTATTTCGTGGAGGTGGTATAACGTAGCTCTACCATCTGGAATTATCACAACAAGTTAAAAATGACTGTTTTCAATAAGCTTAAAGCATTTTACTACTGTTAAATTTTCCAAGGAAAGCATGTATTCTGAGTGCCATCTCTAGTTTGATATTTTATACAAAAACATTAGTTAATTTCTCATTTGAAAAAAATGGCGAAGCTAATTGTACCCAGATAGGTTAAAATTCACGAAATATTTTATTGACATTCGCTTATGGAGAAAACTGAAGTAAAATTTCTGAAAAATATATATATTTATTTATTTATTACCAAAGATATTTTTCAGTTGACTCGCTGAAATAGAAGATTATGAATTTATTTATTTTGATTACACAGCTGAGATCTTATGTCACATGATAATTTCCACATCAAAATTATTTTTATTCTAAGTTTCGAGGTGTACCTAAATAATGATGACCAATGTGTACCTTTCTTATTCCTTTTAATATATATATTGCCATACTTTTTCCAACTTAAATAATTAATAATCATTTAAGTAAGAAGATAAAATGAAAAGAATCAGGTTTTGAGATACAGTCGACTCTCGATAATTCAAACCTTCGATAATACGAACCTCTCGCTGATTCGAAGTATATGCTCAGTCCCTAGAAAAACTCTTGATATTTCGAAATAAAACAATACGTTTGGGTACACTCAATATTTCGAAGTAAAATCTGTGGCTGGCCAGACAACAACACGCGATATAATTCAAAGTTATCTTAAAAAATTCTCAACAATTCGAACACTCACTATGATGTACAGTCCTGTAGTAAACAGGTTGAAGCTCACAAGTCTTGCGTTGTATTGTCTCTGTGTGTCTCCCTGTAACGTAACCCCTCTTATTGTCTCTGCTACTCTTTGTTTGTGTTTTCTGGTTCCTCAGGTGAAAAGACACTTTTATTGCTTTCATTCTTCAAGTGGACAATAGCCTAACCACACTTGCTGTCAACCGTCCGTATTTTTAGTTTAACATGTGGCCTTGCTACACATGTGTTCAGAATGGATGGTCCGCTATTGTAAGAAGAGATGCGTAGGATTGTGTATGCATGTATTCTTTTAATACAGGGCTTTTAACTTCTGTATAATATTTATGCTGTATAATATGTATTTATTAAAATAATTTTATACATATGTACAATTGTTGTTTTATTACATAATTTCAAATTTAAATGTGTTAGAAAAAAATTTCTCTTCGTGCATTTTGGGAGTTTTTTTATACCTTCTTGATAATTCGAAGTTTTTCATTGGTCTCTCCAACTTCGAATTATCGAGAGTCGACTGTAGGTAGAAATTTTAAAATCTATGAAAGGGAAAAAAAAGTAGGGATATAAATGCTTGAATAAAAATTAC
Organism: Trichonephila clavata; assembly: GCA_019973975.1. Classification (NCBI taxonomy): domain Eukaryota; kingdom Metazoa; phylum Arthropoda; class Arachnida; order Araneae; family Nephilidae; genus Trichonephila; species Trichonephila clavata. The sequence continues at coordinate 123,269 of BMAO01014110.1, read as the reverse complement.
AGTAATTATTTCTTGGTTTAACTGGCCTCTCAGTGAAAGAAAATATCTCTTGGCATATTTTTTGAGATAATTTTATTCTTTAAATTTCCTATCCAGTTATCAATTCAGTTCACCAATGAACACATTTTGATATTCACATATTCTCTTCATTCCATATGAGAAGTGTATAGAGAGTTTACTCAAATACTGTGATTCAGTTATTGAAAATGTATTCGTTGTCAAAGTAAAGACAATGGAGCAAAAATTAAAAGCTCTAAAATAATAGTTTTATCAAGATTTCTCCTTAATATATTCCTTAGTCATAAACTTCTTTCTTTTTAACACACTTTTATAAGCTTCACTTGATTGTATCGGAATCTTTGGACTCAATTTGTACCCACTTTAAAAGGCCAGATTAACAATAAGTCGAAATTTTGCTCACTTGTCCAGGACCGATAATAATACAATAATTTAATAATTTTGTTCCAATGTCCTGATCAGGATCATCAGGATTAACGATTTCCCCTTTTCAGATACCATCCCTCATCTGGCGACTCATTTCAGATCCCATTTCCAGATTTGGCAACTGAAAATGTTACAAATTCATTCGATTAACTGGAAAAGGGTGTTTTTTAGTTTTTTACATTATAATTTTTTATTTTTACTGGTTTCCCCTTAATCTTGGTAATGAGCTTAAATGTTCCCAAGAATCACGATGCTTTAAACAATATATATTTTTTTAATTCTGTTTTTTGATGCTAAGACTTACACCTTATAGGAGAAAATATTTACTATTCTGTCGAACCATTGAAGAAGAATTGTTATTGATTGATTTATCCTTTAAAAAGAAAGGAATTCTTAAGAATCAATCTAAGAATTTAAACCATTTTTTTTACAAAATTTTTTTTCTTCTTCTTTTTCTTTCTTTTTTAACTAAGCAGGGCATATGGAAAAACCAAAAAACAATGTGTATCCACAAGCGAATCCTTGGAATTTTTATTGAAATTAATGTTTACTTCAAGGTTTTTATTTTTGCTAATTAAATTTTAATTAAAACAAACAACATTTTTTTAAAGCACTCTTACATTTTGTTGTCCCTCTTATCTTTATTGAATCATTTTTTTCCAGATGAATCAAGGAAACATCGAGGGATTCAGCTACATTTATATAATTGATTCTGGTCTCTTTTACTTACTAAATCGTTCTTCCTCTTTGTCGAGTTTACAGAGTTCACTTAAAATTACTCAAAATAGATTTAAAATTTTAACCTCACTAATTTTTTTTATCCTTCTTATTGTATTTTTCGATTCACCCGTACGAAGAGTGGACATGCAAGTTCATAATAAAAATAATACAGAATATACTACGCGTTAAAACGCGTTGCATTTCTATTTTTCTATGGAATCAATCATACAAAAGACACTATGAAAAAGTGTAAAAAAAATTAATTTTAATTATTATTTAATAAAAAAAACTCCAATATGATTCCGAGCTTGCAAATAGAATAAAATATATTTTGGAAGTTTATTAATGCCCTATTTTAAAAACTACACTGGCATTTGTTCATCCCAGAAGATAAAATCCAATCATCCTATGAAAAACCCTGGAGAAAAAATGGCAACGTGAAGTTTTCTTTAAGAACAGTCTCGGGAAATTTTTTCCTCCTCTCCCGTGGCTACGGAAGCAGTTCTTCCCGCTAATGGTGCCAATTTCCGTTTCCTAGCAAGCCTTTTCACTCTCTGCTGAGCACTCCGGGCTTAATCAATTGCGCATTCCTTCGACCCTTCGGGAACGATCCAGGCACGTGTCATATCTTAGATTTTCTGTGGAAATATGATACTGGTACCAATCAACTTAGGCTGAAATCTGGTATATACTTCTGTATATACACTGCATCATTTTATTTGGATCATAATGCACGCATTGTACATTGTATCAAACTAGCTGGTATTCTCGTTCTTCGCACAGGTCAATTGAAAAATTAAACAATGCAGATTGAAGTATAAAGAAGTTTTTAATGAGTTAACTTTACGTGCATTGCAAATTAAATAAAAAAAAAGTTTTTTGCATATCTCAGCTAAACAAAAAAAAAAAAAAAAAACATATTTGCTAAATTTAAAGTCTTAAGGTCTAATAGCTGAAAAAAAGGATTTTTTTAAAAAAATTTATAACGCCCCGTAACTCTCTTGTGGGCCAATTTTTGAAAATACCTTCCTAAACTAGTATCTGCTCAGCAAAAGTAACACATTGTTACAAATTTTGCGAAATGAACGCTTAAAATAGTGTAAATAATTTATATCTGGATGTGTAATACGTTAATATTACTTTCTGTTGTATTATTTTTATGTTAAAATTATAATATTCGCAAGCAACGCCATTCCTTACATTATAATGGTGATTCAATGGAAACATAACGAAATGTTGGCGATAAAAAGAGCCCAGTTGGCATCATTTTGGTGACCACGTTGGAGACTTGGCGATTGATTGAACAGCGCAGAAGTTGCTTTGCTGTAGCGCTATCTGGTGGGGAGCTGCAACAAAGTAGATAGCACAAAAACCTTTCCACAAAAAATACATATACACGCCAATTTTCATAGTGATCGGTTGAATGGTGGTGGAGTGAAGCGTTTTCATCAAACATCTATTTATATATAGATAGATAATGTTGTTTATGATACGCACGAATTCAAACTGAAACAAAGAATTTAGTTATGGCTTAGAATAGAAATCTTCAACCAAGGTTCCCTGTAACTTTGACAGAGGTTTCGAAAGTAATCTCTATTTGTGTAATTAAAATGCCAAAATTTTAGTAAAATTTTAATTTTTATAAAAGATTGAATTTTGAAAAACAGTTTGCTTGTCAAAATAAACATAAATAGAATTTTTATGGACAAAATTAAATTTAAAACTATTCTTAAATGTCATATGCTTCATACATGAATGGATAAATCAGAAAGCTTGCCAATGAAGGAGAAGAAACAACTTATCAATATATCAACAGATTCGGAGTTAACGTTTAAATTTAAACAGGAACTGCATCTAAGGTTGCAAATTTGCAGAATACGCAGAAATTTCTCATACAGTTATAAACCTTTTAATGCCATTTTGAGCAATGTATTTAAGTTAAAGATATTTCTCAACGTACGAGGCAACAAAAACAGTATAGAAGAAATTAAGGCAGAATATAAAATGCGACTGCAGATAGCAAAAGTTCAATACCGGTATTCAGTATTTTTTAGATCTTAATACCGGGATACCGGTTTTGATACCGGTATTAGAAATTTTAGAAAAAGAAAGAAAACACAGGTATTTCTTTGTTTTATTAGAGAGTGTAAATATCACAAAAAAATAATAAGTAACTTATAAATTATAACAGTTTTTACAGAATCACAAAAAAGTAAAGGAACATTATATTTATTTAAATCACACAAAAATGTGCAAATATCACTCTCTCCTCTCCTCTCTCTCTCTCTCTCTATTCAGTCTGTGATATTATTACAAATTTTTGATATGTGATCTTAAAAACATAGTGTACTGTCATTAAGCCTGGAACATAATTTTGTGCAAAAATTACCAGCTCTCGAAAACGCTCTTTCGGCATCTACGCTAGTTGGTGGTACTGTTAGCAATGCGCGATATACTTTTTCCAAGTATTTCCCTCTGAATCCCTCATCTTCAAATAAATCGATTTCTCGTCGAATGGTTTTGGATATAGCTGATTTCTGTATTGTATTTTGGGTTTGTTGAAATTTTTTTAGCTATCTCTAATTCTAATTTTTCTTCAGGAGATAATTCCTTTTCACTATCGACATTAGCGTCATCATCATTTTCGATAATTGTACCGAATTCTTCTGAAAGTGAATTGGTTTGTGGGTAAATAATTTTAAGAAAATTTACTATAAACTTGATCAAATTGGTTTTAGTCTCCTTTCTTCTTTTTCATTTTCATTTTTAAAATCATAATAATTATATAAATATCGTAAGACATTTTCCATTTCGGTTTTCTTTCTGTGCAATTTAAATCAATAAAAATTCTTTTAAATAAATAAAAATGGCGAAGAGAGAGAAGCGACAGAGCGATTTAATTTGATCTCATAATTTTGAGAGAACGATGTGGAGTGTCACTGAGAATTGCTCAACTTGCCATATCTGACACGCGTGCCAGAGGTTTCCCACGCCTGCTCTAGGCCATATTTAAAAAAATAGATTATCGAGAAGATGTTTGAAGCTGAATAAAAAGAGCCATAAGAGAACCGGGGGGGGGGCACTTCCTGTCTTAAAGCCTGTTGTGCTATCTGCAAATTTGTTGTTGTTTCTAATCCAAGATTGTCTAGCAATGTTAGACAATCTCCTTGGATCCAAAAAATTCAAAAACAGAAGGACCTCGTCCTTTTTAAAATCCAAACAAGTCACGATGTGGCCAAGAGAGGCCAGCTCGGAATAACACCAGTGGAACTCTGGAGAAATCTTTTGAACTTGCCGAAAAGTGAGAGCTTTTACATGGCCGCTCACAAAGCGCGAAAAGGTAGTCTGGTATTTTCTAGGCATAAGACTGAATGGACTTCCTGGATTTCTTCCGAAGTACCAAGGATGACTAGGAGGAGTTCTTATAAGTTGATTGAATTCAATCTTCTTAAGGGAGGATAATTCGCTGAACGTAAGAGACCCGGTAGGACTCACCCCCTCCTCAGTCGCAGTCCTGGCTAAGAAATCGGCTTTCTCATTACCATTAATCCCCACGTGGGATGGGACTCACTGAAAATGAACACGATGATTAGAAGAAATCCGACCAAGATAAAGGACATCAAGACTAGTCTGGTCCCCTATAGATGTTGTACTGAAGCATGGCTGTCTGTCAAAAATCAATAGTTTTGAAACTGAACCTCGATTTCACATGCAAACTGCCAGCCTCTTCTGATAGCAATAAGCTCCAATCTAAAAGCTAATCAAAAATTTGGAAAAGTAATTTCCAGTTGTGTCTAGGGGCGGGAAACGATAATTTGAAATTATATTTCAGAAACTCCACTAAACTTGCCGGATATTGTCTGAATTAGGAGAAAAGGCAAATGATTCGAGTCCCTCGTCCGCAATGGAGCATCAAAAGTCAGGTCCGTGTGCATTTCGGAGTGTGAAATAAGAATCCGTAATTGAATTTTAGGAGTTTCGATAACTTTGCCGGATAATGCCAGTCGACTATATTTTAGACACACCGTAGCAGGGGCTTGCCTTAAAAGTCTTGGATCATGAAAACTTTGTCTCTGGTGTATTTCAAAATGGATAATCCGAATCTGATATTCAATCTGTGAAATAACAGTAACTTTGCCGGATAATTCAGAATGACCGTCTTTTACGGAAACCGGGGCAGTGGAGCGGGAAAAGTGTATTCCTGGTGTAATTTGAGATGGTTTAAGCGAGTCTGAAATCGAAATATACAAATTCCTATATTTTTTCCAGATAATGCTGGGGGATCGGAATATTCTAGGACAGCAGTATCAGCCTATCTTGCTGACGTAAAGTGAGTGAGTGAGTTAATATTAACGTCACACTTTTCAGCGACACGAGGGCTTTTGGCGACTAACAGCGTAATTTTGAACCATGGTCAAATGACGCGGACGACACCTGAGCTGGCACGCCCTTTCTTAACTACCACACCACACCAACGGGAGGACGTTTGAGCTCTCGACAGATTTAACGTGAATCGCTTCCCTACACGGCGGGTTTTCAGTGGTGCTGGGCTCGAAGTCATGACACGCTAGCCACGATCCCATGCCTTGACCACTTGGCTACCACGGCTACTGCCAACATAGAGACGCAAAAAGTGGATCTTGATTGTATTTCGGAACTGCCGATCCGAATATTCTCAATCCAATTCAATATAATCTCATCTCTACGTCAAATAATGCCAGACGAAAGTATTTTGCACGAACTGTGGAAAAGGCTTGCTTTAAAATTCTTGAGGAGAGAGAAATGCTTTCCTGGTGTTTTTCTGGATGGAAAACAATAATGTGAAATCAGATTTTAGAAACTCCCGTAACTTTGCCGGATAATGCCGACCGACTATAATGTCCACATTCAATGACTGAACTTACAGGAGCAAGGGCGTCGAAAGTGGGCACCGAGTAGTTCTCGGGATCTGGATACGGATTTCGAGAATCTGGATACGGATTTCAAAAGCTTCCGTAAATTTTCTGGATATTGCTGGAATGAGGTCAAATGGCTTTGTGTTCGAGTTCCACCTCCGGATTTTCATGCCCTGTAGCAAATAAATTTTCAGGTGCAGTCGTGCGAAAATATGATTGTAATAGTAAATTGCATCTGTGGGCATTGTTGTCACTGTTTTAGATGGCGGAAAAACTGCACATTCTGCATCAGCTGCCATTGGACATTCATAAAATACAAGATGCAATGTGTACCATTGAAAAAGAGAGGGGATTGGCCACAGTATTGCAAATGAATTCAGTCATGATCAGGGATAAGTGTACCATGAACCATAAACATTCACTCAAAGCATTACATAGAGCTTTGCAAGATTTAAATGGCAACGAGAAAATATTCGGTGTTGCTGTTGTATTACTGTCTGGAGATTTCCAACAGGTATTAACAGCCATTACACGCTCTACTTTTGCTCACGAGATTGACACCTGTTTAAAATAATCGTTTTGATGGCGAAACGTAGAAACACTTCGATTGACCATAAACACTCGAGTACATTTGCAAGATGATCAATCTGAGCAAATATTTCCTAACCAACTATTGAATATCGGAAACGGTGAAGTAGAACTACATCCCAATACATAATGCATGAAACACTCAGACGATTTCTGTAATGTTCTTTAGGCAAAAAGGAACTGATTGAGAGTGTCTTTCCGGATATATTGTATAATTATCTTGATAATTATTGCTTCTGTAATCCTGTTACTTAATCAGAAAAAATGTTGATATTGTGATGAAATAAACTTTCAGACACAGGGTTGTTGCCAGTTGATCCAACGTTTTTTAAACCAATCGACACTATTGTTTATGAAAACAAAACCGTAAATTTTTCAACCGAGTTTTTGAATTCTCTAGATATATCAGGAATGTCTCCACATAATCTTCGGTTGGTTCCCTGGTTATTATCTACGTAACTTAAATTCACCAAGATAATGCAACGGTGCACGTTTGATCATCAAAAAATTATACCGGGAACTTCTTGAAGCAAACATTTTGACTGTAAAGTTTGAACGAAAATTCGGTTCTGCTACTACGGAATTTGTTGCCACGTATTCCACTGATACCGTCAGAATCTCTAATACCATTCAAAAGGCTTCAATTCCGATTCGTTTGGCTTTCGCGATGACCATAAATGAATCTGAAACCGAACAATATTCATTTGATACTTGGACTTAGAAAATCCATGTTTCTCGAATGGGGCAACTAGATGTTACATGCTCACGTGTGCGGAAACCGTTGAATCTATTTGAGTTAGCAAAATACGGGTTACCGAAAAATATTGTGCACCGATTAGCTGTATAAAATTATTTGTTGTTATACTTTAAAATGATAAAAATAATTTTAAAAATTGCAAAGAATCAACGTTATTCACCACATTTATAAAATTAAATCATCATATGTTGTTACTTAACGACTTCGTTAGTAATTCATGCATTATACTACACTCAAATAGGAGATGAATGAAATGTAAAATTAAAATAATTTGTTGTTTTATACTTTATTTCAACCCTCCAAAATTTTGAACGAAGATTAATTTGACTGCATTGAATAGCTTAGAACAATACTGAACTAACGTGTTAAAACAAAGCCACAGCAACGCGTGGCCGGGTCTCTCTCAGCTAGTTATAATATATATAATAATCACACAATTATAAACGATTTATCATTTTTATAAAATTGATTTTCTATTTAATTATATTTTGCAAAAACTTATATTTTCCATCTTTTTACTTACATACATGTTCTAGTCGCAACACAGTCGCTTTTCGTATGACTATGTGGTTTTTAAGATATTGACATCTAAGTCCTAACATTAAGCATTGGATTGTGTTGAAAAACATTCTTGTAGTCCATGCCTCTTGATTTAAAAAGAACAAGACTGCATATCTAAAACGGGAGTACAAATACCTTTTACAACCCCATCAGAGTTGAATTCCTCAAAATCCATTTTTGGCGGACCTCTACTCGACAAGATACATATTTGACAGTTCGAAGTTTATAAGTCTAATAGTTGAAAAACGTGCATTTTTAACTACCCCCCCCCCCACACACACTTGCCTCTTTAAATTCTCCCCCTCCCTTGAGAGTCGATTTCCGCGTTTAACCCTTTCTTAGCGGATATTTACTCAACAAAAGCAAATTGCTTACTTAAGTACAAGTTTGTAGGTCTAGTTGTGTTCGGGAAATTTCGTAATGAGTGAGTCATTTTCGTCGATTATATATATAGATATTTATTTTGTTAGCTACTGTTGTATGATCCTTATCCTTCAAAACAACCATTCCCTGTTAAATTCATGTGTTCATAAAATGTGAAAATGTTTCACGTTTTATCAAAGTATATTTGAATCGTTCGAATAATTAATCATACATTGAATTGTTAAAAAATTCCAAGAAAATTTTTAAAAACTCAAGCAAGTCTATATTTTCTAAAATTACACAAGAAAGTGATGCGGCGGTGTATGCAAGCTACGTCTTGTCAGAATGAACGCTCGAAGCCTTTTCCTCAAGGTGAATTAAAAACGGAATGTCTAATTACAGCTGTGTATGCATAACTTATTTGTTGAGTTCAAGCAATCAATCTCTTTATCTCGATATGCAGTTGAGGAAACTTATTCATTTGGACGACAATTTAAGATATCATGTAAAGCAAAATCATCTAGTTTCGAGGCTTTTCTCCATCGTCTGTAATAAAAGTACGGAGTCGAGGATTCTAAGGAATAGCTGAATTACTACATGAATTTTAACATGCATGCGAGATGGATTTTAACACTTTTGAAGAATTGTTCGGAATTAGTACAGAAAGATGGCACTTGCACAAGATGGGATGATTTGTGTTTTTGACATTCTGCAAAAATACAATAGAACTTTGTCAAATTTAACTTCTGTAGCTACAGATTGAGTTCGTGGGATGACCGTAACATTACCGTAAAAACAAACAAAAAAGTGTTACTTCTGATGGATTCAAGATTCATCGTGGATATTAGGTTATGCGTCAGAGTATTATGCGTAACGCCTTTCAAAAACTTAGTCGTTTCATAATCGCTCGAGGTTTAAATCGGGGGAAGTTATCTGCTTTCATAAATGAATCTCTCTCTAATACAGATAATTCAGGTTTATGCCATACTATACCAAGGCATCGTTTGCATTCCCGTTCCATAATTCTAAGGCAATTCTGAGATTGTAAAAATAATAATAATAAAAAAAATATTCTAATAAGTAGAAATCAAAATAAAAGCCTTGTTTTTCTACACAACAGTTATGATTTATCTTCAATGGTCGATACAACTGTAACGCGTCTATTCGCGAAAATGTCACTAATCCTCTTGGGATAAATTTATTTCTTTTTAACTGTTATTCTATTGAAAACTTTCCCCCGAAGAAGACTTGAGTTATTCAAATGAAGGGTTCTATTAAGCATTGACTTTTAGATACGCAAAGTTAGTGGAGAGCTAATTAAAAGTTAGTCGATGAGTAATTTCTGACTGATCAAAGATTGCTGATTGACGATTAGTCAATAAGATAGAGATTAATATTAAACGACCAAAGGTCGTATTACGAATAACATAATTACAGTGATTAAGACCGTAGACGGCTAAAGTGTTCCAAGAGAAAATGGATTAAATTATACTCAAATATTAAGTATCCTTTGTACCGTGTAAATGCTCATATACTTATTAGTGGTGTGCATTTCCTACCCTGGGTTGTTAATTTAAGTGAGAGAACAATAAATTAGAATTTGTACTGATTATGGTTCTTTCTTTTAACCCCCAAACACCAATAAACGCATGGCGTTTATTGCATAACAAAATACGTGATTTAAATTTTCAACAGCAAGGAAAAGATCGCATTATTATAAATATATGCGACGTTTATGTTAAGCCATGAAAATCTAACATACTTTTCAACATGCAAAAAGAGCATAACTTTAGATTAAGCTGCATTTTATTAAAAATATTAAGCCTTAAAAATTCAATAGAAACATAATTTGCAGATTTTAAGTTATTGGAAAATAAGAGTTTTCTGGCACTAATTTATTCAATAGATATGGAACCAATACCTAATACGCAAATAGAAGTAACTGAGGTACTCTTAGAACTTAAATTCACTGAAGTTGGCGAACCAGAATTTTACTAATATTTACCTGCCACGTTAAACACTCGAAAAGTTTCAAGAAACAATTTCATAATTTAGAAATACTTATTAGTGCAAACAGTCATTTTCACTTATGAATGGAGATAAGTTTCCTAACAGGTTCAGAGTTAGACTATCACCTTGGCTCAATTGTGAAAGTAATCACTGCAGAAATTCCTCCCAAAGTGAATAAGATAATGGAAAACACACATATCATGTCACAAAACATTAAAATTATCATTGTTCTTGTCCCCCCCCCCCAATATACTTTTCAAAATAATTTTTAAAAGCTTTTATTTAACTTACAATGTATGTATGTATGTAATTTGTTCGGGTGGAATCTTGCAACTCAAATTTTGAAGCTGATATCGTCATCGCATTGAGCTGAAATTTTGTATACACGTTTAGTTTGGATGACAATGCATGTTTTGACCATTTATATTCCGATATTGCAATTAATTAAAAAGATATTAATTAAAAACGTTAAACTAGTTTTGGGCGCCAACTTGGATATATCTGCATTGTTGTAATAATTTTATTGTTACAACAATGACAAAAGTTGGCGTCGAAAATCGGTTTTCAGCCAAACTGGAATTTCATAACGTTGCGCTATTGACTGTATTAATTAACTTTGTCTAAAAAATAATTACATTTCTACAACGTAAAAATAATCTAATTTCGACAACATATGCAATTTTTTTTTTACAAATTTCTATCTATTTTCTTGGATTTAAATTCAAAACAAAAAAAAGTAGAGCTATTTTTCAAGTAGATTGGTACATTGTATACCTTTCTCAACGCTGCCAAGTTAAACTGAGATGGAGTATTATAGAAATTCTAACTTTAATGTATGAAGCTCAGACAAAAAATAATTATAGAATCGGAAAAACATTTATTTCGTCCCGATACGGTATAATGTTTTTTACAAAATAATAATATTTGTATTCCTTAGGATTTTTTTTAAACAAGTCAAAATCGATGCGTTTTTATAAAAATAATGTCTAAATCGACGCGCATGAATATTTTGTTTAAATGAATCGACATTCCGTATTAAAACAGCTCATGTTTTGCTTTTTTAAAATCAGTCCTTTAAAAAATAAAATGTCAAAAACTTCTTTTTTACGATTTTTCAAAAAATACTCAAAATTTTAATATTTAATAACTTCGTCATTTTTGAAGAAAATCTCATAAAACTTTTTTTTGTGTGTAGGATAATATTACCCAAGATCTGTACGAAGATTGAAAAAATTGCTTAAAATTTACGGATTTAAGAAAAAATTGTGTTTTTCGTCTAGTACCCTTTTTGCGAGAATTCATTTAGCTCGACTGTTCGAAAATAACCGGCTAACACCTAGCAACAATGATGCGTTGAATGAGATGAACAGACTCAGAAACCTGTCCAGTGATAACTAAAAAGTAAAAAATAAATTGAAAGTAAAAAAACTTTTTTAAAACAAGCTTTTATTTAAACGCGCTAAAAAGAATAAAATAAATTTTTCTTTAAAATTTTTTTACTATCAACTTATAACGTCATTACACAATTTATATGATATAAAAGCTTGTCGCGAGATTTACCTCTGCAGATAAACAAGTAAATTAAATAACTTGATCTGATTGATTTCAATTTCTTAAAATTTTTAAACTAAGTAAATAAGAGTGCTTTAATCTTGCGACAAGCTTTTATATCATATAAATTGTGTAATGACGTTATAAGTTGATAGTAAAAAAATTTTAAAGAAAAATTTATTTTATTCTTTTTAGCGCGTTTAAATAAAAGCTTGTTTTTAAAAAAGTTTTTTTACTTTCAATTTATTTTTATAGTTTATAGCGACTCACATAAACCTAGTTAATTTGACCCATGAATTTGATATCCTTGCTATAAATCTTGGTGATAAAAAATATCAACGACGCCTGAATATCATGAATTAAAAAATACTAAAACAACGCTTTAAAAAATTACCAGCTACAGCAATAGATTATACCTACAAAAAAAAAAAAAAAAAAAAACCTAGTTTTGTAAAATAATAATATTATATATAATGTCTGATGCAAAAAATCTATTAATCAGTTTTAAAATTGAAGTAAAAACTTGTATTCAATAATTGATGTTTTCAGAAATGTAAATGTGAATAAAACTTTGTCATACTAGAACAATAACAATGTTAAGATTTGACACTGTAAGAGGTAGCATGTTTTTCCAAATGCTACAATAATAATTTCATACGAAATATGTAAATATAAAAATTAGATAAAAGTATGAAGAATTGTACATAATAAAGTCATAGAACACATATTTCAGTTGTCTTTCTACATAGCAAAAATTTGATATATTTGTAACATTCCATTTTTTTTTTGTTATCTTTACATTATCTTTTCCCTTTATTCTTATATAGAAAACTGTTTAATAAGTAAAATAATTCCTAAAATATCTTTCAATAGTATTCTGAACAATTTATATAGCAATAAAAGTGATACAAGTACTTATAATTTATTGTCTTAAATGTAAAGAAAATTTTTCAGTGTAAAAATTAAAACTTTTTAAAATAAAAAAATTGCCTATCTCAACACAATAAAAAATAGTGAAGAGATAGTGAAGACACCAGATAAGTTTTAAAAAAGAAGAAAAAAAGATTAAAAAGAATCTCACAAATATTTAAAACTGGCCCATTACAATACCTTTACATTTGAAATATAATGCAGAGTTCAAACTAAAATACTTGCAGAAATAATCATTTAAAAAATACACACACACATACATATATATATATATATTATATTTAAGCTGGCCTAAGTCAGCACAATGTTTATAATACTGTAGCATCCATGCTTTTATAATTTTTTACATTTAACTCGATTATTTTAATTTTTCTTATTTCCATTTAAAATCTATTGTCTGGTTGTCTCAGTTTGATCATGCTTATTCATCTCTCTCTTGAAGAGAAATTTTGATTATATATATATATATATATATTATCTCTATTAACTCATTTACTAGAAATTTTTATTTGAATGTAAAAAAAAGTGAAGTTTCGAGAATGCTGACAAAATGTAATAAATTTAAATAAAGAATACTATTGGGTTGTTCGGAAAGTAATTTCGTTTTTTTTTTTTTTTGTGGAAATGAAAGACAGTTTTCGTATAATAAACAAATAATTTATTAAATTATATATTGGCCGTTCTGGTCCAACACCTTTCGCCATCTTTCTGGTAGTAGCATAATTCCACGCTCATAAAATTTTTGGTCTTTGCTGGCAAAAAACTGATCGAGGTGTTTTTTGACCTCCTCATTTGAGGTGAAGGTTTTACCGTCTAAAAATTTTGGAGTGTCCGGAATAAATAATAATCCGATGGTGCCAGGTCTGGAGAATAGGGTGGGTGTGGCATTGTATCCCATTCAAGCTATAAAAGCTTTTGGCGAGTGACCAAACTTGTGTGAGGTCTCGCGTTGTCTTGGTGAAACACTACACCTTTCCTGTTGATTAGTTCTGACCTTTTCTGTTGAAGTGCATCATTCAGTTTGTCCAGCTGATGACAGTAGACTTCCGAATTAATCGTTGTGTTATCCAGTAAAAGCTAAAAAAAAAAACCAAAAAAAAACGATTCCTTTAAAATCCCACCAAACAGACAGCATCACCTTTTTTGGTGAATATCGGCTTTGGAAATGGTTTGAGCCATTTCATCTTTTTTGCTCCATGACCTCTTGCGTTTGACGTTGTTGTATACAACCCATTTTTCGTCCCCAGTGATGATGCGCTTCAAAAACGGATCATTTTCGTGACGTTTGAGAAGCGAATCACAGACGTCAATGCGGCGACACAGATTTCTCTCTGTTGAGAACATGGGGAACCCATACATCGAGCTTCGAGGATAATCCCAGGCCTTTCAAGTGGTCATAAACTGTTGAATTTGATAAATTTAACCTCAATCCGATCTCACGTGTTGTTATTCGCCGGTTCGCATCAACTAATGCCTTTATCGCGTCTTTATCAGCTTCAACCGGCCTTCCCGAACGTGGTGTATCTTCGACATCAAAATTGCCGGATCGAAATTTAGCGAATCAGTTCTGGCACTGGCGTACTGTCAACACACCTTCTCCATACACATCGTTCAATTTCTTTCTGGCTTGTACAGCCTTTTTACCCTTTCTGTAGTAAAACAGTAAGATATGTCGTAAATGCTGCTTATCGCTCTTCATATTTAAAAGGGCACCAACCAAAAACTACTGCGTAGAATTAATTGGAATTTTTCACACACAAGCCTTGCTATATGAGCTCTCAAAGCATATAAAAAATATACGGCTTAAATGTGAAGTTGGGTGCAAAAAAATACAATTAAATCCTCTGTCGGGAAAAAACGAAATTACTTTCCGAAAAACCCAATAAAAAAGAATACAATGAAAATATATAATTTGCACTTTCTCATCTATACATTTTTAAATTCTGTCATCATAACACTTGCTACACTGCTAAAAAAATTCTTCTAATAGAAATTGTATACAATTATTGCATTAACTATTATATTGTATTTGTATTGTATTAAACTACAAAAAATAAGATTATTTAAGTTTTTACTATTATATTGAAATTTAGAATTATTCAGATCCAATTCTCCATCTGAAAAAAAAGTGGATAGTAACACTGAAGAAAAATTTTTCTTCCCACAAAAACAAGAAAATATAATCAGGAAGGAAAAGCAAAATTTTCACCACTGATCAAATATAATTGTTTTTTCCTCAATTTCTTAGTTCTTGAACACTGAAAATATTACTAGACATCTACACATTATGCTCTATTTCACCCTAAATTCCTAAAGTGACTATATTGGAAGATTATATTTCTACATTTCAAATATTTTGTAAAGTGAATCGCAATTTTAGTTTTCTTTCTCTAAAATGATAATATTCTAAGAAAAGTAGAGAAAAAATTAATGTGTTATGCCTTGTTAAACATTTTCATGATTAATTTCTAAAAAAAAAAATGGCTTCACATTAAAATATTAGCAAGTTTTTTACAAATATCTTAATAGATATTTGGTACTTTTTTAAATATTTGTTTTTTTTTAATAATTCTTTAATATTGTTCCCCAAAGGACTCAGAAATCTAAGATTAAGTATTTTAGAAATAGATGAATCTTCTTTTCATGATCTACATATAAATGAATCAAGATAATTTGTGGAAAAAAATATTCTACATTTCTTTCATTTACAAGGAAAATTTCACTAATGTGTGCGAGTTTGCCAAGTGTTTCATAAAATAAATATTAACAATATTTATAAAAACATAATATATTCTGAAAAATATTTCTAAATTATTCAGCTTTTTTATTGCAACCAACATTTCCCATATAAGGAGTTCTAGATGTATATTGGATATCTATAAAAAATCTAGGTGCAAAAATAAATTTTAATTAAAAATAAAAACTACACACATTTTAGATTCAAAATGTAGTAAAATTTCATACTTCTTTTAAATAGAATTATAAATAATCTCATTTCAGTAGATAGTTCAGTCTGCGTTCTTTTTTAAATGTTTTACATTAATTTTTAGATTTGAATTCTGAAGTGCTCAATTCTTTCCATCTAAAAAATGATATGAATAAAAAAAACTCACAAAAATGACAAAACTGGAAAACATTTCATAACTTTCATTTATAATAGTAAAAATAATTTGATACAGGCAGTTAGTATATTAATATATCAATCGTTATAAAAAGAAAAATAACATTAGATAATTAGTGAATTGATTACAAAAAGCAATGTAACTCAGGAAATATGCTTAGCTTATCTATTATCTCTCAACAATGAATAAAAAACCTTAATTTTGATAACTTACAACTAAATAATTTGAAGCAATAACAAATTTCATAAGTAAATATAATAAATGTATTTAAAAATAAGGATCAATTTTAAATTAGTAGAAAAATATTCAAGTTTATAGTAAAATGTCACATTAATGAAAATCCAATCCTCCTTAATGTACTTATAGATAACGTACTGTATAACAAAATATTTAAAAATAAACTGTTTTACATCATGGAAAACACATAGCAACAAATTAAGCAAAAATAAGTACTTTAAAAAATTGAATATTAGTCATTATGGGCATGATGTCTACAATAGAATATCTATGAAATGAAAACAAGCAAAGAAATTCTCACTATACAAAATAAAAGATAAATATTTTAAAAATACTATAATCTATATTTCAACAAGAAAAGGTATATTTCTAAACCTTTTTTTTTAAACAATAAAGCATTTAAGTTATTTATTAATATTTTAAAAGAGTTATTAATAATTAATGCAGAATGATATACAAAATAAACAAATTAAATGTGATGTAAAAACAAAAGTGAATTATCAGATATATAAGACATGAAATAATTAAAAGCATGGAAGAAGGAAGTAGTAAAGAAAATATCAAAAATATGTTTAGTAATTGTTCTTATACAGTCAAAAATCACATACACACTATTATGAATGAAAGAGCAAATCCAAAAAAACTGATATTGCACAACTTAGTCTTAAGAATAGTATGAGATATTTAATACTGTTTTCAAGAAATGTCTTTCATATGGATAATAGCCTTTGGGATAATAGCCATATCCCACAAAAAACTGTGTAACTGTATGTCTTTTATAATTTCTTTTTTATTATAAAAGTTGATGCAAAATAAATAATGCTGTGTTCAGTAAATGGTATAGCATAACATTCATGATCATTGGCTCTAATCCAATGCAGATTTTTTTTAAATCTCTTTAGCGAAATAATGAAAGAACTTGTAATGCCCTAATATCAAAGCAGAGTATTTGATACATTGCATATCAATTCACTGCTCAAAACAATTACAATAAATAGCAATGTATTGCAGCCCTTTAAGCTGTTGCAATCAGGGATGATAATCTATTCCTTTTCGATGAAAGAATCCTGAAAATAAATTGATCTGCATATTCCTTGGATGTGAACCCAATAGAATATGTGTAGGATATTATGGGGAGAAGAGTTACTCTTGTTGCTTATTACCCCAAAACCAATTCAGCAGTTGATAATCTCTTCCACAGGGGGGTAGAATGCTCCAGTTCCAAATTGGTTTTATGCCTTGCAGGCACATGACATTCTTTTGATCAGGAGAAACTACACCCCTTATTGAAACTTTTTACATATACAATATCAGTATGCTATGCACCCAGTTGTTGTTGACATTCGCCAAGTTTGGTGATAACATTACAAAATGGTTACCTTGATTTTTATAGTTTGATACTTTGGTTACTATAGCTAAGTAAAGTAGTTTATTTTTTAGATTTGTTTTTATGGCTGTTGGCGAGAATTCCTTTGTATAGATTTAGCTCCGAGCCAACTGTTGCAACCTTTTTGTATTCAGTTCGAAAAGTATCGTGATCTCATATGGTTGGAATCCGTTTCGCTTATTAACAGTCCATTAATTATTTTGACCACAACAATGGTGGTAACCCTATTATTTCCAGATGGTTTTAATTCAATTTTTTTTACAAATTATACCATTTCCACACTTTACGATGTCCAGATTGCAGCTTTTGTCTACTGTTATTTATCTGAACATTATTGGCAAGTATCAGGATCTTTTTTTATCATAATATGAAGGTTTTACTTTAAACTTTTATGAACCAAAAGGATTGCTGATTTCACACATTTTGTCTATTTTGTTTTTCAAGAATTCAAATCCTCCCCTCCCCCATTCTTGATTAAGAGTTTGCAAAATTTGGCTATCATGAAATGTGATAGTGCAATGAAAATTGTTTACAGACAGTTTGAGAAATTTGAGAGTTGTATGCTTTATTGCAGATTTTATGGTCCTGATTTATGCTGCTACATAGTATATCAGGCATAATTCTTTCCAGCAAATTAAGAATTTTCCCTATTTTTCTTTTAATTAATGATATTCACAGGGTACTCTTATAATTTTTTCATAAGTTGTAATCGAAAAGTACAACTATGTATCCGATGTGTGTTAATCAATATTATTCAGGTTCAAACACAGACAAGGGAAAAGGATAAAACTATCAAAAATGATGAGAGAAAAAATCCTAGAAATAATACGTTTAACTGATAGGACTGATTAGCATATTACTTTGAAAGGGGGTATGAAAGGAAGTACGAAATAATTCTTTGCAGAACTAGTAACAGCAATGCTAAAAAAAGTGGGTTGACCAGCTGGCGAAGCAGAAGGGTTGCCAGAGGCACAGAAAAACAAAGCCCGCCACAACGCAACTGAAATCGCCCACCCAAGCTGGCGCAGAAAAAAACCCGGTTGGCGACTGGGCGCATAATGCAGCTGTCGAGGACTGATTAGCATATTACTTTGAAAGGGGGTGTCAAGAAATCAGATTGGTAACCTTTCAACAATCAATCTTTATTATTTTTTTACCTTAAATTCAAAAAAAATTTCTACATTCCATTTCTTATATTGTTTCTGCTTTTTTCCTTGTATTTCTTAATTCCTCATATTTTTTTTTAAATCCTGGTATTCATATCGTTTATCACAAAAAAAAATTACATTTTAGCTTTTTTTTCACTTTGTCAGGGATATAAGTCAATTTTTATAATTATTTTCATGACAAGTTTTTAGAGCAAGGATGCCTTCTTGGATTGATAATTATTGGGCACGAAAATCTTAGTTGGGACGATTTCAAACCTACACCCAAAAGGCATTTGGTACATAGCGTACTGATAACAAAGTAGAGTACTTACATATTATCGCAACCTATTGGCAACATTGTATGAAACAAAGCACATGGTTGCCAATTCAGCGTGTACGACACATGCAAAATCGGGGTTGCCAACCTGGTGAGTTATTTTAAACATTGGCATTGCTGCTGATAATATGCAAGTACCCAAATTAGTTCCCATTTTTATTTGAAAAACCACACTTTTATTTGTTTTTATAACATGAACGAATTGTGTTTTTATTATTTACAGACAAATATTAATCAATTTTAAATATATATATTTCTAGATTTTTATCCTTTTCTTCTACCTTGCAACACCTTCACACATCATATATGCCACCAAAACATTACCTCATGAAAAATCATATTCCCCTATTGTTTTGAGTAGTGAATAATACTTAACACTAAATATCCAAATCAAATAATTATTTTAATTTTCAGCAAAAATATTGAACAAAAGTATTAAGAAGAAAAAAATTTAAGAATAAAGATACATATGTATTATTTTGTCAACCAATTTCTCCAAATCAAAAGGCATTGCCAAATGGTACTGTGAATATGAATAAAATTATTATTTATACACAGGTGGAAACAGTTTTCCACTATTGACCTTATATTGCAGCATTTGATGAGTTGGTTGACAGTAAGCATGCAAATACCAGAATAAGTTCTCATTTAAAAACCATTTAAAATATTAATTAATTTCTTATAATTTTTCAAATTAAGTACAGTAACAATCAAAATGATGTGCAAACAGAAATAAACATTAAAACTTTTAAGAATACAAACTGAAAAAAAGTCAAATACCACAAAGATAGGACGGAAAGCCTCTTAAATGATTGTAATTCAGTCATTCAAATGTCACATTTTAAGTCAGTTTTTCTTTTGACTAAATGCTTCATATATATTAGCTGCAAAATTGTTTAAAGGTTCTAACTGCAACAAGTTATGAACAAAGCTATCTTGATCAGCTGGTTTATGTTGACAAAAACATTGTGCATGATAGGAATCAACTTTGCAAAAGGTGCAGAAAAATCGTGTGGATTTATAAAAGTATCAGTACCATCACTAAGCATAACGTAACATTCAGACAAACGGTCCATCAGAGAGGATATTCCATTGTCAACACACAACTGCAACACATAGCTAAAATCCCGACATTCAATGACATCTTTAGTTTCAAGTGAGATATTGTCCAAAAACTCATTATTCATAACACTGCTCGAGCTTGCAGGCATGAGAGAACCAGTTATATCTTGAAGAAAATTTTCACCACTTTCTAAAATGGAATTCTGGATTGATCTAACAATTTTCTCAACATCTTGAAGTTTTAACATTTGGTGCAGCGGAACTGATTTTAGGTTTTCTTTGACAACTCTCTGTACACGATCAAGTACCAAGTTGATTCCATTGAGCATGAAATCTTCAATTCTAGACATGTACTTTTGTTGCTGCTCAGTAGCACTGCTGGTTGTGCAACGTGACATAAAAACATATCCGCTCAGAATACTCATCTGAACTCTGAGTAAAATACACAACAAACATTGGGCATACATTTCACCCAAGGCTTGAGTGAAAACTAATACTTTTAATTGCTCCCACAGCTCAATTTTATTAGGTGGATTGGTACTCACTTGCTTAACAATGTCATTTACATCTATTGTTTTAGTAATTACTTGCCGAATTTTTGGGACGCATGTCAAGAACACTGAATCACAGGTCATCATTGTCCCCTCGAAGTGATTTGAACGCTTTATTTGATCGCATATTTCAGCAGTTCGCTGAGTTTCCCACTCTTTAAACTTACGTTTCAGATAAGTGTTTAGAATTACAACTCCTCCCACGACACCTCCAAGAAAAATAAATTTCTTCTTATGACGACGCAAACAAGCTGGAATTGATCCCCACATTTTATATAAGTAAAAATTTTACTGTAAAATAATTATTAAATTGATTGAGATATCATACACATATCAAATTACAACTATAAAAGTGTGCACTTATCGTAATTAGAACGATTTCCAATCGCAGCGATAAATTATACGTAAATCTTTCGAATAATTTACTCAGGAAGTTGAATAAACACAAGAATTAAATTTTGACATCCGGTTACGAATAAGGAGTAGACCGGCTTAAAAATATTGCGTCTTCAAATCATGAAATAATTTTTCATGCTCTCTAAAAACACTTATTTGAGGCCCTTAAAATCTGTTATCTTTTAACGCATTTCATTTGAGATATTCAAGATTTTAAGCATATTTGAAGATTTTCTCTGGCCCACCTGCTTTCACAGGTGTTCGGCATTACTTATTACAAATTCTGCACATCTGATACAATATCCTAATAAACAGATTTAAATTTTGGTGATTCCTTCCAAAGTAATGCAATATATAGTCAAACATAAAACTATCTTCTAATAGAGTGAGTGAGAGAGTTAATTACGTCACATTATAAAGCTGATGGGGGGGGGGCTATTGATGATGGATCTCGCAATTTTGAACCATGGCCAAGTGAAGTAGATGGCATCACACTCTACAAACTTCCCTATCACACCAACGGGAGAATGTTTGAGCCTCGACATATTTAACTTGCATCAGCCCCTTATACACGGCGGGATTACAGCAGCATTGTGGGCTTGAACTCTCGAAACATCAGGGACGAATCCGTGACCTTGACCACTAGGCTATCGCAGCCACCTATCCTCCAGTCGATCGTGAGCTTAAAGAAATATCAACAATTGATGGAAGAAAGCAATTTTCGTTGTTTCAGATTGATACAAATGTTCTACTGTTTCATATATAACAATGCACAGCAACATCATCATTAAAACTTACCTCTCTTAGACTATTAGAAGAGTTTTTAAGACATTTGTAAATAAATAGTGCTTTCGATTTTATGTATTATTTAAAATCCTTCGTTGCTCTGCATCCCGTTAAACCACCAATCTATCGATTTACGTGATATTTCTTTCGTATTTACTGCTCAAACCTTATACGTTGAAGCTCTATGTCTCTGGCTTTGAGTACTGCGGCGGTATACCTGACACACAGTGATTTCACATGTTTTTCTTTCTGTTTGAAAGTAATATCTCTCTTCTCATTCTGAACTTCCAAGAAAATGCAGTGCTTGCGGTAGCCGAGTGGTCATGGTCGCTGGTCAAGTTATTTTTTTCCCTTGTGCACAGCAAGACAAAAATGCATTTTATTGAAAAAAGTCATTAATGTACCTTCAAACTTATATGCATTTTATTTATATTAGACAGTTATTATTATACATTTAGACTAATATGTATTTATACTTTTTCTTCCATAGACTAATATATATTTTGTTTAATGTTTCCTTCGCATTTTTTTAAGAAATTTGTATCAAATGAAAATTTATAAAAACCATTACCTTATAAATAAAGAGTGCAGTATAAGAATCAAAGGAGAACCTTTGCAAAATTTACTGCCTTGCTTTCTAAATATCCCATCTATATATATCCAATCAATCCTTTCAAAGAGACTTATTTCCTCGTCTCCTGAATGCATGATGCAAAAGTCATCGCAAGAGTTTGCAGTTGGATGGCAAACAACTAGAAAATAAAATTTATTTCATTCTTATTGAATCAGTATTTCATATTAGGTAAATAATAAGTGTTGCTTTTTTTTTAAGTAGTCAAACATCCTCCAGTTTCATATATGGTAACATCAACTGCTATTTATCTATGATTATTTTTGAAGACTTTATTTGTGGTGCTTAAAGACTTCTCGAAGTGCGCTAACATCGTCAAATTGCATTCAAATGTGGGAATCATCACTACATCATCATCAGAACTGCATTCTTCTGGCTACGTCCCATGCAGTGACGTAAATGAACGTTGAAAATAAAGTGTTGTAAAGTTTTTATTTTTCCTCTACGTAAAAAAGGCTCGGAAAAATACAGAGATACACTTTTTAAAGCAATTGCATTAAAAAATATTTTCATCAACAGTTTCTATTCACTTTACATTAAAAATTTTACAATAGTCTTAGAAGAGTATCTGTAGAGTTGTCAAAGACTTTAAAGTAGTATTAGAGATTTTGTATGCTTTAAAATAATTCCTTTTCTCACATAATGTTTTTTTTTAAAAAAAGTATGTTCAAAAATTTATTTTGAAACAATTGGTACTTTTTTTAAATTTCAGAAATTTTGTTATTTAAGGTTGTTAAAGTTACGATGTCCTGAGAACTAAACGCGAGGTACATTTTCAGACAGAGAAATCTCTCAATTTTTATGAAAACTTGCATCATTGTAATTCATACATATGTTTATAATATAGTGTTTTTAAAATTTTAAAATATTGAATAAATAATTACTTTTACCTTTTAACATGTAAAGTGATATCTCCTTTAACATTATGGTACAGGGAGAAAATGCTTAACATATTTTATACCAGAGAAAATGGCTCAACTCAGTTAAAAATCAGTAGTATGATGAAATATGCTGATCTGTGTAGGATAGCGAAGCCAGAAAATGGTATTATTGCTTGAATACGTTTCTATCCGAGAATTCCTCCAAATCCGAGTCCGATTCTTTAACGTTGCGTCGAAGACAGAAAAGAGCCTTAAACATAAAATGGCAAACTGTAGAAATCCAATTTGTAAGTACAGCATTGAATAAACAAATTAAATTTTTTTTTCAAGCATGTATTAAAAATATCTGCGTTCCCTTTATTTATTACTAAACAATAATAATGATTTGTTTTAATAGCATAATAACTCTCAAAAATAAAAAGTGGTGTTTGATCTTTATATATATATATTCAAATACATAAATGAAATTGTAAACAAGATATCAATCATTGGCATGGCCAAGTAATTTTAGGGCGTTTTTCACATGTTGTATATTTTACAATAATGCAACTAATGAACTTTTTACTAACAGAAAGTAGTTACTGTACCACTCCTCTAAATGTACTACTATTGAGCTGAAAAGAAATAATGACAAAATCTGTATCAGCACTATAAAAAACCAAAAAAAATATATATATTTTTACAGAAGCTACAAAAGCCCGGACAAGGTGACTTAACTCCTTGTCTAGGCATAAAACTCGCTTCTATGTATTTATTCTTTTAAGTTTAACAAGGAAAAGAGTATATATAATTAATAATAACTTAACTACTACATTACTTAAAGTTTATTTAGCTTAACTAACAAAGGCTTATGGAATGAAAAGATTTAGTGTTGAAATTGAAAGATGAGATTGAAAAGATAGTGATTTAGTGTAATGAAAGAAAGTGTTTACGTATACTCGTATACGTAAACACTGATGGTGTAGTCAAAATTTGAGAAAATTTTGTTATAAACTAGCGAAATTCAGGAGAATTTGTAGGAAAATTCGGGAAAACTATGGGAAAATTTAAATATGTGATTTGGCTCATCTAGGACACAAATGCCGAAAAGCCGAGGTCAATTGGTTGCTTATTGGCTGAGAAAAAGGTACGACAAAATATGGAACGAAGACGAAATTTGCGTCCTAATAGTCCTTTTGTTCCACTACGTGAAAAACGCGCTAAAAACGAAAAACTGATTTTAACTTAAAATTTTGTTTTTCACTAAAGATATATTTGATTATTGAACGGTGTACTTTTAGTTATTTGAAACTTGTCTATTTAAACAAAAAGGCTGTGGACAGTATTCTTAAATGATTTGCCGAGCGATGGTTAGTACGTCGGCTCTGTTGCTAACGTTTACATGAATAATGATACAAATTGTAAGCAAAAGATTACTAGCACCATCTGTACACACGCGGGTAGTAGCAATTATATATTTTACTATCACAACCACATATAATGTACAATTTTCTTTAATAATTTTTTTAAATACATATTTTCTAGATTTGTTTCAAATTTATAACCTTTCACTCAATGTCTAATGATTGGTAATTTTGTTTTTGTATACTGTTTTATGAGGGGGGATACCACAGAAGATATTTCATTCCCCTGAAGTATAACCCTTAGAAAGAGAGAAAAACTCCATTTTTATTTATGTAGTGTAAATGTGCAATTTCAATAATCACATTGATGACTGGCGGTTTTGGGGCGAGATTTACATACGAACGCAAGACTGCAGTTCCAGAGCATTCTTATTTTAATCATTTACGGTTGCACTTGCATCCCAAAAATATGATTTTAAGTTCTTACTTTTATATACCTCATATTTCAATTTGTAACTTGATTGATTTTACAAAAGCATTTTTAAAGCAAGAACTACCACCTTAATATTCCTAGGTATCAGCAGACGGCTCTGTCACGCTTTTTTAGTGGCCACATCAAGTCTCTAACTTTTCAATAGGGCCGGAAAGTCTTCCCAGAATGTCATAGGTGCAAAGCTGATCAGGCCTCTCCCAGTCATATTCTGAATTGTTTGAATTTTTCATATGACGAGGTTTTAGGAAATCCTATCTTATTTCTGGATTTTTTTGGAGATTTTTGGTTACACCATCTGGGATACGAAACAACAACAACAAAGCAAGAACTTTAGATATCAACATTTTTGTATTTATTTTATTAAAAAAATTTGAATGCATATTTATTTTGTTTGCAGCAAAAGGGAGAGAATTTATTTATACTTTTAAAAATGAAGAAACACTTAAAAACTGTATTTTATACATTATTTCGTATAAAATATATACAATTAATGTATTTAATGTATACATTAATGTAATTTTATTGTACATACCAATTTTTAGGAAGTTCTTACTTACAGTGGTCTGCGCCGTATCGTGTTCTTTCTGAAGATATAAAAAAAAACAATAGGTGGCCAGTTTGTTTCTTGTGTTTGTACATATTTGAAAGTATGTTTCTATTTAAGATCCATGGTGCAATGAAGATAATGCATGCTAAGTTAGATGGGTTTTTAAGTCCTCCTTTGGTGGGGTGTGGATATGGAGAGTAGGACACCTGCTCAAGTATTGACCTAGATAACTATTGGAAATTATAAGATTTATTGTCTATTAGTTATAGTGGATCTTGTGTAAAATAGGAATAAAATTGGAAAATATTTAATACTGTTACGAAATTTGTGTAAAATAGTGTAAATAATATGCATTTGGATGTGAAAAGCATTTATATTACTCTATGTTACATTTAATTTATGTTGAAATTGTAATATATTCTCAGGCAACGCCTTCCCTTACATTATAATGGTGATTCAATGAGAACTTGACGAAATCTTGGTGATAGAGCGAAGTTGGCGTCCTTTTTGGCAAACAAGTCTGTGACTTGGCGGTCATTTTAGCAACCAGGTTGGTGACCGTTTTTGGTGAGTTCGGGACCCTCTGGGTTCTTCTGGAAATTTGTGAAGAAATCCACTAATTTCAAGACCTATGACGCAAGCGGGTCTTTCCAGAAAGATCCGCGAGATCTATAAATACAGAGATGCTCACCGAAACTAGTCAGTCTGGTTTTGAATAGTGATTAGTTAATATTGTTTTGAATAGTGATAGCTTGGCTGTTGAGCAGAACGAGCGATTGCTTGAGAATAATCTTTCACAAACTTGTATTTTAGTCACTGATAATTGTGTTTCTGAGTGCTGTGGAAGATGTGAAGACCTTCTGATATTTATTCTGCTAATTTTGTTTCTGAATCCTGTATTTCAAGCATTGTTTATTCGACAATAAATTCTTATTGCTCTTAAAGAACTGTTTTGTTCTTTGTGACTGATTTGCATAAAATCATCGAACTCTGGATCTACGTAACAATACAAATAGAGAAAAATGTGCTACAAATTTTCAAAACAGTGCTATTTCCTATATATTTCACTTTCACATACTTGTTAATACTCTTTAACTCTTTAATTAATACTTTTTTTTAAATATGCAACGTATTTTTTTCTAGATCGGTTTTTCAGTATTTGGTATGTTTTTCAGAAATTTTAGGTATATTTTTCATAAATTTTAGGTATATTTTTAAGAATACATTTTTCACAAAATAATGCTAACTATAATGTTAATTACAATAGCTACAAGCTTTCCCACCAAATACATATACTCTTGTAAACTAAAGTTTATTACGTGTACGTTTCCCTTTTATTTTTTTGATTGGTTTTATAGGTAAATGAAAAATATAATTTTCATCTTACTCATCCTGCGGACCGTCTAAGTAAGTAACTTACGTAATCAAAGTCACGTCTTTGAAATTTTTCAATAACACTGTTGCAACTATTTTTATTACAGACTATACAATGTATTTTAGCTGCGTGTGGATGCAAGCAATAGTGTTATATATTTTGTTATTCATTTTATTATTCAAGAATTTGCTAAGTTAAATTTAACTTAAGATTAGGAAACTGGTCAAATATTTCAAAATTTTCATATTGCCAAAATAGGGTAAGAAACCCCAATATTGAAGCTGTAAATAAACTGATTACATATTAGATTATGCATAGTTTTGCAATTATTCTGATTAATTAAATTCACGTTGTTTTGATAATTCATAACAAAAAAGAGAGATTGGGGAATAAATCGGTATGTTATCGTGTTTATAAGGACTAGATAGGAAACTTTTCTCTTATCAATTCTGAAAATAATTTTCTCCTCCGAAAGTCACGTTTATATAAAAAGTATGTAACTAAAATTTACAAATACAAATAAAAAAATGGCAATATCTTTTATCATCATTTTAAAACTTTATAACTATACAGTTGGGATTCCATTTCTGTCAATAAAATGAATAGCGCCACCATTCTAAATAGTATGGAACATCTCCTTAACAGTTATAAAAGAATTATTGGTGAAGCAATTAGTCTTGGTGTCTTACCGGATATTAACGACAAAAAGTTATATTATTTGAGTAAGTTGTTCTTGATTTAATCTCAAATTATATCCATTAGCATTTGCTGGATGCGTTGAAAATGTAAAACATATTCCGTCAAATATTGCATGATAAGTATTTTTTCTAGATTCTGCATTTATTTTCCAGCAATTTGATTGCATCTTCTGAATTGTGATTGAAATTTAAAAATTTAATCCTTTGTGGCTATTAATTTAACTATCTTGTTTATTTGCCTTGTTTACTTGTCGGTACTTACGTATTATAGGTCGGTCAATTTCGATTGACGAAAAAACATTTGGCGAAACCAATTATTTGGCAACCAGTAACAGTCGCCGAACTACCTATATCTAGCGATAGTGTTTCAAGAGTAATGAAGTGAAGCCGAAGTAATGAAGAGCTAAATTCATTCTGGCATTTAGATAAACAATGCTAAATCCAAGGGCCACTTTAGCCGACATTGCCAATTCAAAAAATGGGTACGTATGTATTATGGCAACCTTTTGGTGACATTATATGAAACGAAGCACATGGGATTAGAAATTGGAGTTGCCAATTTCGCTAGTTATCTTGAACGTCGGGAATTGTTACGATAATACGTAAGTACCAAAAAAAGAATTCCACAATCTGTCATCGCTATCATTATTGAATTTGAATATGCGATTAAGAGACTAATGGCTGTCTATCACGGCATTTTGAGACATCTTCTGGTATGACGAACTTGGTCAGTCGTATAATACGTAAGTACCCAGATGTCTTATTTATCCTATTTTTGTACTCTTAAATTTGTTATTTTTGCTTCAATTATAGATAGTAATGATTCTGATGCATCAGACTGCTTTGACAAAGAGGCTGGAGATCCTAAAAATAGCAATCAAGCTGTAAAATTCCAACCATCTCCATCGAATACTACCATAACCAAACACTGCGCCACTCCCAATGAATCTAGCTTAAAGAATGCACAAGCTATCGACAATCTAAGCTTGGAAGATCAATTATCTGAGAAGACTAGGGAATCTATAGAAAATTATAGCATTTTGGGTATTAAAAGCTTTCAAAAAATGGAAAACTGTAACGTCGATAGTGATTCAGATATTAGTAGTTTCCCTGAAAGCGTCTCCAAAGTTTCTTCCGGGAACCCTCTAGTTACCTCAACAATCAGAATGGATACAGTTAGAAAAAAGCCAAATAAAAATGAAGTCGTAGATTTTCGTGTTCCGATATATCCATGTTTAAAAAAGAAAAAAGGCAATATTAAACCATCCAAGCTTAAAGGAAAACACATGTTGTGTAAAAAAGCTTCGATTAAAGCTGAAACATCCAAGCTGCAAGACAATACTGCTAAAGAGGCATTTAGGGAACAAGAAATGGACAAATATTATTTGAAACCATTAAGTTCTAAGCAAAATTTGAGGATTCCTAAGCACGCCATTTCCCTACAATTAAATAGAAAAGTCATGGAAACCAAAATAAATTATGAGGATAATAACAATGATAACTGCCACCATTGTGTAAAGGAAACAAATGAAAAACATGAAAGCGTTTGCGAATTATCTTCCCGAAAGGGAGAAAAAACTGCGTATCCATTTAACGTTAGAGCGAAAATTCCAATTCTTAATCAATATAATTATCCTGAAGGTAGTTCAGTATCTGTTAGAAAAATAATTGACCTCTCGAATTCCGCTCATCAAAAGGAAATGAACAAGCAACAAGCAAAGAAAACTCCTTTAAATACAATGCAAGTTTGTTGTATGAAAGAGTTAAATGAAAGCAACGAACATATACCAAAATCAAAGACATCCAGAGACTCATATTTTAGAAAAACAACTTCTACTGTATGCTCATCCAAAGAATTAGTTCAGAAGTTACCAAGTCAAAAATGTGTTTGCAAAATTTCCAACGTCTGTAACCATTCCAGTGAAATGAAACCTGAAACAGCATCCGATGATCTTTCTTGGAAGGAATCAACAGACAGTGAAACTTTAAATAAAGCAGATGAAAAGTTGTTAAATCTCAATATTATTTGTCTATTTTTCCCAAATAATACTCCATGTATCAAGGAAAATACGATAAAAAGAATTCGGAAAATATGTCTCATCCGGAACAAGATGAAGATAATAAAAATATTTTAACGGGTAAGATACGTTTAACTAATCTTTATTAAGATGGTTCTTGCGTATTATCGCTACCTATTGGCTACATTATGTGAAACGAAGCACGTGATTGCCAATTCAGCTCATACATGCGAAATTGGGCTGCCAACTTGGCGAGTTATCTTGAATAATGGCGATTGTGTTACGATAATACGTAAGTATCTTTAAGGATAAATGA
This sequence comes from Trichonephila clavata, assembly GCA_019973975.1. Classification (NCBI taxonomy): domain Eukaryota; kingdom Metazoa; phylum Arthropoda; class Arachnida; order Araneae; family Nephilidae; genus Trichonephila; species Trichonephila clavata. The sequence continues at coordinate 93,122 of BMAO01014110.1, read as the reverse complement.
AACAATTTTTTAAAGTACTTTTCCGTTATAATCATATCACTTGGGGGCATTAGCGTCACCGCAGCCTAATATCCACCACGCGAATCGCACCATGATATCAAAACAAAGATTCTTACATGTTTTATTTTTTTTAAGACCAATCAGTTTGATCTTGGAGGGAAATGGCGTGATACGTGTGATGCACTTGGCTGTGGTAGTGTCCCTCTAATATATAAGTATCCACTTGGGGATTTTTCTCTGAGAGATGCATCAGCATTCAACACGACTTTTAGCTGTATGAAAACCTATTGGGGTGAAACTAGCCAAAATGTACCTATTTGGCATCAAAAAGGATCCAATGGTTATAATTAAAAAGTAGCTTATTTTATCCGTATACTTTTCAAATATATTTTAGGGTAGCACTAATTTGATATCAATATACTATAGATTTTTCGGCCAGAAAGTTATAAAATTTCACCAAGTTGGGGCAATAACATTTCAACACGATAAAATTCGACTGGACGTCAAAGATCTAAGGGGCGTGATTTCAAAATCACGCCAAAAACGAGTAGCATACCGATATCAAATGAGTTCTTAAAGATGTAAATTTATGAAATCAGCTTTATTTGTATCCTTCAGTTAGAAATCCCCAAACATATGTGTTGACTCGTGTTGCTGACTGAAAGCTATTTGCTCTGACAAAATTGGCGACTTCTAAAATAGGTCACCTAACTATCTCTGAAACTCGATTTTGAAAATCTCCCAATAATTTTATTGGTATCCCCCAAGAGAGTAAGTTAACTTCAACAAAGTAAAAGAAATTAAATTTATACTATCCTATTTTACCGGTGGGAGATTTGATAACCTATCGCCAAAATATACTTCAATATGCAACTAATACAGGAAAACTATTCCCACCCAAGTTACAAAACAATAATATCGATGACAAAATGTGGCGAAGTCTTTTTATTTGGTGAAATTGTTGTACAGTATAATACGCGTTAGCACCGTTAAGTTTTATTTCACCCGAAGTTTAAACATAATGATCGAAGTTTAGCGAATTAAAGAATATTTGATAATTATCAGTTACATAGACCATTTTCTAGGCCAAATTCTGGATTATAATGGTTACTAATATTATAAATAGATGGAGTTGTTTCTAAATTTGAGGACTTTTGTCAGTTGCTGCTATTATAAAAATAATAAAGAGCGTTATTTTCAAATTGTCAGTTTTAATGTTATTCTCTTCCTGTTACACTGTTGGTAATATTTTCTACTAATTTGCTACAAAAGTGAAAATCTTGAATTACTGTATGAGCAAAGATGCAGTAACCTTTATTTAACAGAAAATTTCCTTACAGCGATAGCATTTTTATTTACACCATACAAATAGAAGCAACCAAGAGGTACCGATGGCAGTGCATCGATGTAGGTTGTTAGTGTACTGTTGAACCCCAACTTACTAAAATCATCAAATCTTACCTTACTAACCGGAACTTCGCCGTCAGAGTCAACGACACGTGCTCCACCACAAAGATGATCAAAGCCGGGGCGCCGCAGGGTTCCCTCCTCGCCCCGAAGCTTTTTAACATTTACGTCAATGACATTCCAACATCCAGACACACTACCATCTGTCTCTATGCAGATGACACAGCGATTCTGGCTCAGAGAAACAACATCAACATGATCACCCACTTTCTACACCGTCACTTGACAGAGTTGGAAGACTGGTACGATAAATGGAAAATAAGCCTAAATGCTACCAAGACGGAAGCAGTCTTCTTCTCCGCCAACAGAAAGTTTAAAAAACCACCGACAGTACACGTTTAGAACCACCCGGTCCCCTGGTCCGGGTCAACTAAGTACCTAGGCGTCATTTTAGACGCCCACTTAATATTTAATCTTCATATTAATTACGTTAAAAACAACTTCCGGGCGATAGCGAGTAAATTTACCCCTTATTTTTCCCGGAAGTCACCTTTGACATTAAGAAATAGAGTGCTCATCTATACCTCTATTATCAGTCCAGTAGCCACACATACGCTTGCCCGATCTGGAATCATGCCGCTCATTCAACTATTAAGATACTCGAACAATCTCAAAACATAATCATAAGAAAATTAACAAATGCCCGGTGGTTTATGAGGAACAGGAGTCTTAGACTCGCTGTACGCCTCAAAACCCTCCGGGATACCTTCCAGAAAATCTCAACTAAATTCTTTAATAACATAGATAACAGCTCTTTTTAAGAAAAATAGAAATCTATACTCCCGACCCTAACTTTAAAAGACCCATAAATATCCTACTTTAACATGAATTTCCTACTAACCAAAATTATCTCAATTTCTCTTGACTTCTGGGCTAGCTGATTATATCGTTGGCAACTTTTGATTGGAGCACCTAGTCCTGTCGGACGGCTAGCTGATTAGCTAGACTCCTCCCCCCTCTGAGAGGCTGACTCCTGATTGGACAGCCAACTCACTTATGAAAACTTCAAAGCACGGCAGCCTTCGGCGGTCACTCTTACCCGGGGAAACAGTGATGAAGAACCAATCGGTTCTTTCCGCGGCCGACCTGATACGAAATCCATGCCACTGCGGCGGGACAATTGCTTCGGCGGGGCACTCGCACTGTCGACACAGAAAATAGAACAAACAACAGAACACACACAAACAATGTCGCTTCCTTAACTTCATAAAGATATCACCAACAACTAATTATATTCATATTAAGTTTATAATCAATATCTCAAATATAGTAACAAAAATGGGAAAATTAGAACAGTAAAGTCAATTTCCCAAATCTTACCTGATAGGACATTATGATCTCGACAGAGATCGAGTGCTTCTGTTTAAATGTTCAACACCTGTACTGTTGAAGTGTAGGACGGAACTAATTCTCGGGAGCTAGGACTTTGTTTACACGAGTCATATGTTTTATTTAATGTAGAGTCGACAAACTTATGTGTCATGGTATCAGCGACAGATTGATTTTAGCTCAGAAACAATTGTAGATTGGTAGTATGATCAGTGTTCGTGTTGATGACAACGCGATAAAGCAACCCCCGACATATGGTCCCTATAACCGATAAGTGTCAAAAATTTCAACGCTATAATAAAAGAATTATACCATGCTTAAAAAAATAAAGATTTACTATTTCTCGGAATTGTAACTTTTTTCGAAGAGGGATAAACCTTTTAAGAGTATGGAGAGAGTTGTGTCATGGTGCGAGTTGTTACTAATGCCACCTGTCTGATGATATCACATCGAGGCCCACGAAATTCATAGCGGCAAAGGGCTAGACGTACGCCTGTCGTTATCCGTATCTTTGAGCACCATACAGGTGACTGTACGTTTTGGCTTGGTTCCACCCCAATTTTGAGGGAGAATACCCTAGGGGTGGTCAGGGACCTCCCACCTCTCTTCCCATTTGACCAACCTCATGAGAGGACTTGCGGCTCGACGGCTATTTGGAGTACCCCCATGCCGCAAAGGCACTATACATTTATAAACATCCATGCCGTCACTGGAATTCGAACCCAGGCCTTCGGCACAACAGTCAGCGTCGCTAGCTCCTATTCCAGATGAGCGACTATTGGATAGGTGATGAGATATATAAAACTACTCATTCACATTGATGGTATCGACCGTCGAATGGCATACAAACTCCAAAAAAGATAGAGCAGAATTAAATATCTCTTACATGAAACGATTCTCTCATTTTTCATGGTGGACTTTAGGGGCGTGTCTATCGTAACATTTCATTACTCTACATCAATCTCAAAAGAAGTGAAAATCACAAAAAAAATCTCCGTATTAAATCTGTTAAGGTTAAAAATCCTCACGTTGGCTTTGTGTGGATATACGGAGAGAGGAGTTCCCGCTCAGGTGTCATCCTCATCATTTGACCAAGGCTCAAAATTTTGCAGACCCTCGTCAATAACCTTTGTGAAGTTTAAAAATGTGACTTCAATAAAAATGAAATCAAATCCACCCAATCAACTTGATGACTGTAATTTCGATGCACTGATGCCAAGTTTTGAGCATTTTAATTTGCGGTTAATTTATATCTGATTAATTTATAATTGTACTTGATATATACTGAGTGTCTGCAAATTAGTTGGGAGATTTCATAATTTAAGAACTTTCGAAATATTAAATGAAATTAACCGATTTAAAGACAGACTAGTAAGAATATATCCGAAGAGCTTATTCATAAAGAGCGTTAGGTACCATTTGGTTGTCGGAAAATCCACGTGCCATCCAAGAACACGAAAGTTATAGTACCAAGGTAAACGTGTTTTTCAGGGCCATTTTTAACCTCCCCGGCGCCCTAGGCACTTAAACTTTTCGCCCTCCTCTATTTCCACAGCATCCCCCTCCCCCCGTCCTTTAGTGCTTAATTTTTCAGTTTTGGTTCGGGAGGGATTTTTTCTTAACTCTCTCATTCTTGTCTCTTTGGAGAGTCTTTCCATGATCCATTTCCTATGGATCCGCCGTGTCCTGGTCTGGCAACCGTAAGGAAAGGATAGTGGCATGGTTTGGCCACTCTTGTTCATTTCTTACCTTACGTCATCACAGACCACCCACCCTTTTGTAAATTAGTAAAGTAAATTAATGAAATCCTTTGCAATAACAGTACAGAGTATACATCATTGTATGGACTGTTTTTAACTTGTTGATTATCATCTTTTTCATTGTTTTACTGTCTTTTACTTTTAGCCATCTTTATTTTTTGTTGAGTCACTAATATTGTACTAGTACAACAAAATTTTTCTTCGAGCTTTGATTATTGCACGATCATTAATAACATCACTGTAATCAATTTCCATTGTAGTATCATTTTGAGTGCATAATATCATCAGACTGTTAAGCATTTCATTTTCCATAGTAGATCTCATTTCAGTCTTTCCTCTCTTAATGGCAGAAATGCTTCTTTCATGACTCGCTAGGTTGTGGTTCGTTCGCTGTAATTTTAATTTTTTTCTCTTTTTTCGCCCTAGAATTTTTTGCGCCCCCAAATCCTTTGCGCCCTAGGCACGTGCCTAGTGTGCCTAAGTGGAAAAGCGGGCCTGGTGTTTTGAGCAGTGAGCTCCTTGAATGTTTTCGATCAATTTTTCTTAGCTGAAAAGATGGTTGCAGGAATTATTTACTTGGTCATGTTACTGATTTTCCTTATGCTAATCATCAAGAAAAAAATGCATATGGGGTTTACATTTTTCAACAGAATGAATGCCTGGAGTTTACATTTTTCAACAAGATGGCACACCTGATCACTACCACAACGAAGTTACATCTTACCTCAATGTTGAGGTACTAGTTTGGATTGGTCGTGGAGGTATTATTTAGAGGCCTTCACGATCACCACTGGCTTTCAGTGTATGGGGTTTTGTAAAACATAAAATGTACACTCCGTGATTTCCAATATTCATTCATGAACTAAAACCAAGAATCTACGCTACAATTAATTTGATTGAGTGAAGTATACTGACAAATCTGTGACAAGAACCAGTGGTGTAACGGAGAATATTAGGGGCCCCGTGAAAAGTCAGATTCTGGGCCCCAAGCTCGACCTTATAAGGGATACGTACTTGACGTTAGCCAGGCTTTGGGACCCTCTTGAACTCTGTCCCCCTCCACGTGAGGGGGGGGGAGTACGTTACGCCACTGGCAAGAACTGATTTATCGATGGGACTTTTGCTTAAGAACGAAAGGAAGCCACATCAAACATTTGTGACAAGGGTAAACTTGGACTGTTTCTCTATCTTATTACAATATGTACTTTAATTTTTTCCCCCTGTAAATTACATGCAATGGATCTTTCTTTTTGCCCGACTAATTTGTAGACATTCTGTATTTAGCTTTCTCAGAAAGTTAAGTTTTCTAGATTATGTTAAATTGGTAGAGTTTAATATGTTTAACTTATTTTTTTACGAAATGCTGCATTCACATTCGTAGTTTCTTCAAAATCATTTTAACAGTTCCATATAAACTTAGAATTTTTTTAACGATACTTGACTTTGATTCCATGTAAAATTAATTCGTAAAAATAAATTATGTTTTTCTTTTCTTTTTAGAATTAGAAGTGCAATCACCCAAGGAGAAAGTAAAACATAGATCTGCGGTTCGTTTTTTATCAAAAATATTTTCTCGATCTAATAAACGTTCATGCACTTGAAAAGACTTTTGGCTCAGTTAAATACGTACTAAATAGACGATTGCTTATTATTTTGTGTTTAATTTTACTAAAAACCCCCGAATACACTAGATACCCCCTCCTACAACATGAAACATACGTTCGGTGTTATGTGGGTAGCGGTGGTATCTATATAAGTCAGTAACAACCTCCAAACCGAACGGCTCATTTTGGTCTAGTGATATGTTACGTGCTTACGAAACAGAAGGTACCGAGTTCTATCCTCCTCATGTGATTTTGAGTTGTACGAGTCGCTTAGGTTACACGCATACTTGACTTCGAGCACAGCTTAATTGATAGTATGTATGTACCAGATATATGTATTTTCTTTAGAATTAGCCAGGTTTAATTTCGCAAAGATTTATTTTCCTAAAACTTTTCCCCCTCAAATTTAAGTTGAATTAAATAAATCGTGTTCAGTAAAAGTTTTTTCAGATATCTTTAACGTGCATCACAACTAACAACAAACTGAGCCGATCTCCTCTTAAAATGGGGTTTTCCAGAAATCTGAAAAGGACACAGAGACGTTTAGCCAAAAGTTATACTATAATCTATACAAATGTATCACATTTTAATTTCAGTTATTCCTGCAACCCAAAAGTAAAAAAAAAAAATCTCAACATTTATTTTATTTTATTATTTTATTGGACGAGTCTTTAAGCGATTATTATACGAACACGATCACAATTTTTCTTCCGTGTTATACGGATCCATTTTATATGAACCCGCGTCATGGCATCCACATCATCATTCATGAGTGAATAAATATTAACGTTGCACTGTTAAGCTACACGAGAGCTTTTGGGGCGACGCATATCATCATTCATGAGTACCCTTGTTATGGTACTCGTAGATGATTGAAGTCCGACCTCCTCAGTAAAGAATTTTACGATCAAAATGATTCCAAAATCGTTGCACTACACTGTAAAAATATTAAGTAGTTTAACATATGAGATACATTCCTTTCTTTTAATCTTTATATATAAATTCCCGTGGCACAGTGTTTCTCAGTAATGAACTCCAAAATTACTCAACCGATCTTAATATAATTTTGCATATTGTGGGTCATTTAATCCAACTTGAGTGATAGGATAGTTTTATCTCAATTAATGACATCAACATTTTTTTTACTTCCGGAAATAAGAATTTGAATCAAAGAAACGGGAAAAGTCGCAAAATGTTGCAAGGCGCGTATGTCGACTGAAGCGGATTTTGCAAACCGAGGATCATGAAAAGTGAGTACCCGGCGTATTTAGGAGCGTGAAATCCGAATTTCGAATCGGCTCTCCGAAAATTCAGTAACTTTGTCGTATAATGCCAGAGGACCGTAATTTAGGCAAACTTTGGCTGGGGCTTACCTTAAAAGCCTTGGGGTGCGAAAAGTGCATTCCTGGTGTATTTCGGGGCGAGAAATGAGAATCCGAAATCAGATTTTAGAATTTCTCGAAATTTTACCGGCTAATGCCCCTTCCCCAGCTTTTAGGAACTATACTTGCAGGTGTAGGGGAGAATGCGTCTCGGAACTGGGAACGAGAATCGAGAATTGGATTTAAGAAACACCCGTAATTTTGCTCGTTATTATCGGAACTAGGTCGAATGGCTTCGCTTTCGAGTCTTGCATCCCAATTTTCATTCCCTCTAGCTACTGAACTTGCAGACGCAGCCTTGCTAAAATATGACAGCAACAGAAAATTGCTTTGGCAAATGTAGGGTCAGGCATTGCGGCCACATTATTAGATGGTGGACGAACTGCACATTCATCATTCAAACTGTCATTTCAGACATTCATAAGAAACCAGACGCAATGTGTAACATTAAAAGAAGTGAAATGGCTCGGCATTGCAAAGAAGTTCAGTCATAATCTGGGATGATCCATAAACATTCACTCAAAGCATTAAATAGAACTCCTTTGAAAAATTTAAACGGCGACGACTAAATATTCGGTGGCGCTGTCCTACTACTGCCTGGTTATTTGCGACAGACATTTCCGTCATTCCTCGTTCTACTTTTGCCGACGAGATTAACTCATGTTTAAAAACAATCGTTTTTATGGCGAAATGTTGAAACACTTGACCATAAACATGGGAGTACAATTGCAAAATCTTCCCAAATATTTTCTAACCAACTTTACTTAGGTATTGGAAACGGTGAAGTAGAACTGCATCCCAATGCACAATTTCCAGACAATTTCTGTACTGTTGCTCAGACAAAAAAAAAAAAAACTTATTGAGAATGTCTTCCCGGAAATACTGAATATTTATCTAGGTTATGAGTGGCTCAGTAATCGTGTTATTTTGGCAGCCAAAAGTGTTGATGCTGACGAAATGAACTTCCAGATATAACAGTTGAAAGGACTTCAGTTGAAGATTAGTTAATCAGTTATTCAGCTGCGTAACTTAAAAATCCCCCTAGATAGGCATGTCAAACTCCTTTGATATCACGGCCACATGAACTAGTTTATATTAAGTTGAGGACCCGCATATTTTCAAAGTTCAAAAAATTAATAAGACTTTCAGGATGATTATATTCTATATTCATAAAACTCAATGTATTATATATTATACATATATAATCGTTTAATATTTCATTTGATTTTTAAACTATACATGTTTTGTATTGTTTTTATAAGGAAACAAAAATATAAAAGTTATAATACGAAATACAATTTAATATTACACACTTTTAGAACATACTTAACTTCATTTTTTTCTCAAAACAAATCATCACAATTTGGGTGAACATATTGAGCTAATGTCATTTTTAGAAAATGATGATAAATGTTAATCCTTTAATCTTGACCTTTCTGAATTTTTGTTATTTTTCATTAAAGAAAAAAGTTTCGCATAAATAAATTCTTCCATACATAGCAATTCATTATACGCGTAATAAATGATAACATTTTAAGAAACTGATCTACAGATGAATAAGTATAAAAATCTAGAATTTCAAACATTTTTGCCTCAGCAAAGAATCACAACTGATTTCAATTAATTCCATTTGAAAAATTTCATCAACAATTTAAATAACGATAAATAGAGGTGAAGTTATGAAACAAAATTGTAACTCAAAATTTTTTAAATCGGAAAATATTTGATCGAATTCCATTTCTAACAATTTAATTTGGTGAGAAAATATTCTGTAAATTTTAATGTAAGCGATTTAATCAATAGATTTTGAAAGTCTTTCAAAGTGAATGAGTGAATATTAACGTCGCACTGTTCAACTATACTCGAGGGCTTTTGGCGACGGGCCTCGTAATTTTGAACCATGGTCAAGTGACGAGGACAACACCTGAGCTGACACCCCTCTCCTAACTACCGCATCACACCAACGAGAGGACGTTTAAGCTCTCGACAGATTTAACGTGAATCGCTCCTCTACACAGTTGGTCTTCAGCGGTACTGGGCTCGAACTCGTGACATCTCACCCACGATTCGATACCTTGACCACAGTGCAGGACCACACCGCAGCCCCGCTTTCAAAGTGAGACAAGTTTTCTCTTTTTGTTTGTAATACTCTTTGTTTGAAGCGTTATTATACAGGGTGTTCCGAAAAAACGTGGTCAAAATGACATGGCAGATCAGTCATACAACAAGGATAAAAAATTGCATAGGAACATGGGGTCGCAACTGCGATGCGGAGCCGCTAAAGGGCGTCGAAAATAATATATAACACAAAGAGAAGAAACAAAATCATTACAGATCATTTTATTTATAATTACCTACATACATGCGACTTATACATGCCAAATGTTGCGCCTACAGGAGGTGCTCAAAGTGTTTACCAGATGCATCGAGACATGCCTGGCATCGACGTTGCATGGAATTGCGCACCTTCTCAAAGATATCAAGTGTATCTCGAACACATCCAGCTGCCTCAACGATTCTTCCTACCAAGTCATCTGGCGTTTCAACAGGTGTTTCATACACAAGTCCTTTTAAAAAGCCCCATAAGAAGAAATCCACGGGAGACAGGTCTGGTGATCGTGGTGGCCATGCAATTGGTCCACCGCGACCAATCCAGCCGCCAGGAAAAGTAGCCTGCAGATGTGCTCTGACGTCTCTACTGAAATGTGCGGGAGCGCCATCGTGTTGAAATATAATGCATCAACGAATAGGCATCGGAATATTAGTATTCAGCATGTCTGGCAGAACCTCTTGCAAGAATGTTAGATACGTGGGACCGTTCAGTCTGTCTGGTAGAATGTACGGACCAAGTAAACAGTCTCCTACAATGCCAGCCCACACGTTAACGGAAAATCTTCGTTGTTTGGCGTGCGGACGTGTAGCATGCGGGTTTTCATCTGCCCACCTACGCAAGTTGTGACAATTCATCGCACCCTCTAATGAGAATGCAGCCTCATCCGTGAAAAGAACACTTGCAGCGAAATGTCGGTCGGCAGTCTTTTCTTGCAGATACCACCGCGGAAAATCCATACGACTGCTGTAGTCTCCCGGTTGAAGTGCCTGGACGCGTTGTAAATGATATGGGTAAAGTCCTTCGTCGTGTACAATGCGCCAGACGATATTTTGGGCAATATGGGTCTCTCGGGATACGACTCGTATACTTGTTGAGGACTACATTGAAGTGCGTGGACAACTCTTTATTCACCATCAACTGTCCGAGATATTCGTTGGTGACCTGAATCTGGCTTGTGCACGTCTAACGAGCCGGTTTCACACAATCTTCGGTGAATAGTGGCAAAGAATGAGCGGCTAGGCATCTTTCTACTAGGATATTTTTGACGATACTTTCACAAGGCTTCTCGTCCATTGCAGTTGGCCATGCCGTAAACTAAATGCATGTCAGCCAATTCGCGGTGCGTGTAACTAGCCATGTTACGCCCAACGCATCCACGACTCGAATGAATTCAATCTCCTTTTGCTCGGCTCGTGTCTGCACCGCAACGCCCTCTCGTGGTTCTAGCGCCCTTTACAGGCGTTTGCGACCCCATGTTCCTATGCGATCTTTGATTCTTGTTGTATGACTGGTCTGCCTTGTCATTTTGTCCACGTTTTTTCGGAACACCCTGTATTTTCAAATATCACTGTAAGAAAAGTATTTTTGTCTTGAAACTTAAGTTGACTTGTAATGTCAACTGAGAAAGCCAGGGGCTTTACCCAACGTTCATCTTTTAATTGAGCACATTCATAATTTTTGTTGTTTCCAAGAAAATAATGATTTCATCCAGCCATTTAAAAAAACCATCTTAACACTTTATGACTCGAAATCCATTGAATTTTTGTATAATATGGTTGACCGATAAATTCGCATTCTATATCTTATAAAAATGAAACAAATCGACGATGCTAATGTTTAAGTGCTCAAATATATAGTTTGCAATTTTGCTGACTATCTTAAAACATGCAAATAATGCCCAAGAACAGTACTTGCTATGGAATAATACAATGAAGATGTTTAGCATGGGGATAATAGCCATTGTTGCTCTATATCCCACAAAACCTGAACTGAACTGATGTTCAGCATTATTATTACTCCGCTGTTTGCTTGCAACTCTCCTTTAGTAATACTGGTCATGATAGGTGCACTATCAGTTGTACGACAAACCAACTTTTCCAAGGAACATTTCATCAAAATTTTAAATTCATTAAAAATATATGTTATGCATAATGCATGACTCGACTCAACTGTAATTCTCGACTATTTCATCTCCTCTGCTGGATACAGAATTTTAACTTAAACTTACACTTTTAAAAATTTTTTTTATTCGTGTTGGACATAATACCGATTCTTTTTTTTTTCTTCCCCCGAATCTAAGCCGCACCTCAAGTTTTCAACAAGCTTTTGTGAAAAATGAAAGAATAGTGTAAAATGGTTTGTCGATGCCAAATTTTACGAAATTAAAATAAATTTAAAATGAGAATTGATAATAAGGGAATAATTAGTTATTTTATCAGTATTGTAAACTTTTAATTACATACATGAACCCGTAATTGCTCTAAATACCGCATCCAACAAATTCCCCCCCCCTTCGATTCTAAGCCGCACCCAACTTTCAGTAGCATTAGCTTTGGAAAAAGGTGTGGCTTAGATTCGAGTAAATACGGTAATACTTCCTCTTTAATTAAGCATTCACTAAAAATTCTTTGTCAGTAAATGGTTTCGATCTGCTTGCGATTAAAAAAGTGATAATATATAACTAGTTTTTACTGCAGTTATATTGTCTTCAACAAATTTAGGTGGCTTGGGTAGCCTAGTGATCAAGGCAACGGACTCGAGTCATAAGTTCGAGCCTTGTACCGCTGAAGACCCACCATGCGTAGGAGGCCGATGCACGTTAAATATGCCGAGGCACAAACGTCCCCTGTCGGTGTGGTGTGGAAGTTAGGAGCGGGGTTGCCCCTCAGGTGTCGTCCTCACCACTTGACCATGGTCCGTCACCAAACGCCCTCGAGTAGCTGAATAGTGCGATGTTAATATTCACTCACTCAACAAATTTAGTGAATACATTTTTTTTTTCATTTTTGAAGAGTTGGTTTCAATTTCGACAACTGGTCTTCACTAAGTTTCGTAACCGCGTATTGTTTATAATTTGTTTTCTGATTTGCGTCATAGTGCCTTTTAAAATTATATCCCTTAGCAAATGAATTACAGCTTTTACATATCAGGCACAGTATTTTATTCTTGTTTGCGGCATCAAAATATTGTAGTTCCCGTTTTTCTTTAAAATTACAATGCTCATCTTCAGTTAATCTTTTCGTTCTCTGTTCTTGAAGTTTGGTCAAATTTTTATTAAATAACTTTTTAGTTCAATATGAATAAAAACCAAAATTCACTTTCATTCAGAAACGATTAAGTAAACACTGCACTTTGTCTTGGTCATCTGAGGTTTTTAAAATTAAAAAAATAATAAATTTTCAACTGCCTCTAATGTCACGCTATTCACCTCTCGCTGATTGGATACTTCAAAGAGAAATAAAATTCGCACGCACACACGATGAATCGTAATGTGATCTATAGCAAATAATATTAATTAATGCATTAAAATTTATTTATTATAGTAAAATTAAATGAAAAAATTCAACGAAATATTAAAAATAGTTTTTATAAGGGATCTCAGAAGTGTTCATTTTGTCTCGAGGGGTGAAAATATAAACAATTTTCAAACAGGTATACTTGTTTTAAATTTAAATTTAATAATTCGAATCTTTTACACGTTATTTACAAAGGATTATGGTTTCAAAAAAGTACAAAATGTTTGAAATATAATCATAATTTTAGAACTTATAAGCATATACAAATAAGAAATAATTTTGTAATAAATATTAAGTAATTTTTGCGTTGCGCACGCTGTTTTCTAAAATAGTAGCCTTTGATGCATAAAACTTAATAGAATTATAAAATGTATCATACTCTTTAAGCCCTAGTAAATTAAGAATAATATATCTTTTGTATTTCAAAATATTTGAAAAATATTGAAATTTTTAAAAAAAAATTTGAAAATATAATTTGTTTTTATTTTTAAAAAAATATAATTTATTATTTTATTTATTTAAACTAGCTTTTACCCGCGGCTCCTCTCGCGTTGATGTCTTTAAATAACTGTCAAAGTCGTACTCATTATCATTAGAAAGTAAATAACAAAACATGGTAATTTTTTTATTGCTTGACTAGAACCAATGAAATTTAAAATTCTAAAGTTGAGCTTAGTTTAAAAAAACATGAAAACATAATTTATTATAATAATTAACAACAACTATTTAATAACTTAAACTATTAATATTATTAAAAATCGAAAGTATCTACGATTGATATATAGTTCCTCTTTAAAAGAACTCAAAACAGAATATTATTCTAAGATGCTACTGCATACCATATTTTATGTTCTTCCGTCAGTTGCAAATATGTGAAGATTTGGGCATTGGACACACCGATCAGGCTACATATAGTTGGCCATGGGAAAAACATTGCTTTTCCAAATGCACCCCTGCTACCTGAAATGTTAGCTTTGTTAATAGCAACAGTAAAACTGGAAATTGAACTTGTTTGAATTAAAATGGTAGGTCAGTGGGCATACTTGGAATTCGAGGTATAACACTATCCCCTTTCATGACATATGTTCAAATATTGGCACCAAGTATATTCTGCATCAGTTTTGTGATCCAAAGCTTCGTTCCTTTACATAGTAGAGGATCATCGAGATTTTGCATAACTGGTACATTTAGTTTTAATTGAAGTTTATGTGAGGGTACACCCGAAAGTTCAAGTGAATTTAAGAATTCCGTGGGATATGAAGTACTTTGTTCTTTATCCATGATTGTATTCATGGATAAATATTTCTTCAATTCCCCCGCACGTCGCTTAAATTTTCAATTTTGATTTACGGACAATGTAATTGTTTGGCGCCAATATTGATCTTGCGCGCAACCACTGATCCTAATTTAAATTTTGTTTCAAGCCCGGGTAAATTTGAGCAATGAGATTTACATTATTTTCTTCTACATTACAAAATTCTCTAAAAGTAAAATAAAACCTCCAGCATTTGCGTCCAAACTTCCATAACCGATTTTTAATTGCGTCTCTGCATAATGTTCCGAATCTACGTCATTATGAAGATGCACTCTCATATTCGTTTTCAGACTGAATTTTTCAAATGTTCCCCATGAGCTTGAATTCACCCCCCAGCCAATATATTAAAGCTACCATTCCTCCTAAAATATCTGTACTATCTCGTAAATCCTGAAGAGTCCGATTTAACGCTTCTATAGCTTTCTTGTGAGACATCGTACTTTCATTCCACACTAAAAGATTACATTGTGGAAGCATCCTGCCTTGAGAGCTATTTTTTCTGAAATTTCGGATGAGGAAATCTTCAAATGCAAGATTAAGCGATAATTTTAAAACGGAATGTGCAGTACGACCGTTGGTCAGTAAAATCACAGCTATACCAGAAGAAGCCATAGCAACTGCTATTTTCTAGGTTTTTCTGATGGTCATTAATAATAAGTTTAGCAAAAACGTTTTTCCTGTTCCTCCAGGGGCTTCGAGAAAAAAAAGAGTGCACCACTGCCGGATTCTATTCTGCGTAACACTTGTTGGAAAATGTGACTTTGTTCTGGAGTTAATTGAGGGATAAATTCTGTTACTTGATATTGCAATGCTATGAATTTGTAGTTTAATTCTCAAGTAATTTCAATATCGAAGCCATTTCCGTCGACACGTCTAGAGCTAATCATTCCAAAATCATCTAGCTTTCTCTTAACCATTCCGAAAATCTTTATTGCGTTTTGTTGTAGATGTGTTTATTGAAAGGCATATTTGAGTGGTTTTCGTCGCAAAATATCTTCCGCCATGTAGTCTTTGTAATTCCAAAAATTCAAAGCAATAAATACTTTTAAAACTATTCAAACTAATCAAAACTACTAAAGTAATCAAAACTTTTTATGAAACTGTCAATTAATATTATCACAGAATTTTCAATATCACGCGCACGCAATTCGCTAAAACTTTATTTCGTTTCCCTCTTTAAAAAGTGGGGGGGGGGATTTGCATTAAAATATCTGGGATTGTCGGAATAGAGAGCTTCCTAGCCAACTTGGAGATATTTCTCAAAGTTTCAGTTTGACATTTAACAAACGTAACGCAATAAACGTTAGACGTTTAATAAAAAACCATTTAAAAATTGCTTTTTGTTAAGATGCTAAATTACACTATGTTTCAGTTATTTGCTACAAATGTGAGAAAATTTTTATTAAAATTTTCATTATTGATCAAATGCATAATTTTGCGCCAACTTGGCGGGGAGTAAGCAACGTCAACGTTTTACCCGCATAATTCCCGTTCCCATAGGAATATGGAGATAAAATATGCCTTATGTTACTCCCTGATAATGTAGCTTTCCATTGGTGAAAGAAGTTTTAAAATCGGACCAGAAGTTCCCGAGATTAGCCGGAACAAACAGACAGACAAACCGACCGACAGACAGACAAAAAATTTAAAAATTGAATTTTTGATATAAGTACCGTATATAACTTTAAATGCATTTAGTAAAAAGCTGCTAATTTGAAATTACAAACAGACACTTCAATTTTATTTATTTGTATAGATCTACTACGGTGTAATAAAGATACGTTAAAAATGAACTTTTTGCTAGTAATTAAAGCTAATACTTTTAAAAATAGCATGCGCGCATTAAAACTTAATTAATATTTCTTATAAAAAATTTCTTATTTTTATATGCTTATAATTTTCTAAATTATGATTATATTTTAAACATTTTACACTTTTCTGAAGCCACGTTTCTTTATAAATAATGTGTAAAAGATTCGAATTATTTAATTTTAATTTAAAAGAGTTATATGTATTTGAATATTGTTCATATTTTCAGCCCTCCAGATAAAGTTAACACCCCTAAGACTCCTTAAAGGCTGTTTCTATAATTAAATGGGATTTTCTTAGAAGCAAGAATAGATAACAGCTAACAGTTAATATGTTGTAAATTTAAAAAAAAAGTTTTCTAGAAATAAATTTAAAAATAAAAAATCCGTTATAGATTGATATTTAAAATTTTGTAATATGTCTCCGCGGGCCGCAACCTGTGCATTGGCGGGCCGTGTGTTTGACGTGCCTGACCTAGATTATGCAATGGTACACGTTTGATCATCAAAAGAATCACGGAATTGTTTTTGAAGAGGTGCTAAACTGAAGTACAAATTAAAAGGCGGGGATGAAGACTTGAAATTAAATTTTTTTCTGCTTACAATATATTGGGGGGGGGGGGAAGTAGAACTATGATACATGTAAATTACAGTTTTACATTTTGCGCAATGAGTATGAGCAGTTGTATAATTTGTACAAGGGGGTTGTGGTCCGCCGTTAGGTGGACAGGGGGTACTCCCCCAGTAATAAAATAATCTAACATTAAACTATAACTGCAGTGTTTGACTAGCTACTGTTGGCGTTAGATTTGATGATTTTGGCGCCGCTCTCCGCACCAGTGAGAGAGGTTGATATTTTGTGAGAAGAAGGGCGTTCTTTGGCCCCTTTGAACTGAGTGGGCAAAAAAAGATAGTCACTTGGGATTTTTTTTTTTTTTTTTTTTTTTTTTTTTTTTTTGAGTTCAAGGTTTCTGACTGAAATTGTTTTAAGGAAGAATTCCTTTGTTGGTTTTTTGGCCCGACAGATTGGGATTGGTTTCGGTGTGTTTAGAAAAGACAAAATTTTGGTCCTTTTAGCACGACATATATTGTTCTGAGAAATATATAATGAAAAAAGTAAAAGAGAAAGATATATATTATAATAACATAATTATAAAATAGTTTGCAAAAAAAAAAAAAAAATTCAAAGCAGCAGAGAGTAAAAATTCTATACATTTATGTTTTCAAATATCGTGTGGTTAAAAAAAAAAAAAAAAACCCGAGCCTTATATACAGTAGTCGCATACGATGTGTAACAACTGACATGTTATCGTGGTAAATTCACAATAGCAACTTAAATCCTGAAAAAAAAATGAATCGAGTATGATTGGAAATAATTTTCTATGGAATAATTATATCTTTAATGAAAATTTTATTTAATTAACAGAAGGAGTACTGCAATTTTTTATCAAAAATAATTATTCTTGTTCAATTTAGGGAAGAGCGGTAATGATAATTTATGATAACTAAAATATGACACATATACTTGAGTTTTCAAAGTATTTAAAAACCGTTGAAAAATAGCTTCAATAACAGTACCACTGTTAGTTGTCGAAACATTTCGATTTGTGTTCATTTCGAGCTTGAGTTCATCATTCAAAAAAGCCATGAGTGGCTCGGCTTCTAGCAAACTGAAGTTAACTTTAAAATCACCACTCAAAATCATGGGAAGCGAGTGATAGTTTTTTTTAAAAAAAAAAAAAAAGCAGAACCACCTTTGGTGTTTAATAAAAGTAAAAAATGCAGGAAATCTTTAATTTTTTTAATCGTTTGATTCGGAGAAATGTATACGACCACCGAAATAACTGTTTGTCCGTTTTCAAATAAGCATTCTGCCGCACTTATGTCCCCAATATCTTGACTAACAATACCCAGTCCACTTGTTTGACGATAAGTAATATCCATATGTGGAGCCACAACATGTGAGTTGTTCTGTTTACGATAGATCGCAACACCAACTTCTCTGTGGCCCTGTCGTTTAAATTCTACGCAACAATCGAAGTCAGGTACCGAAACACGTTCGTCATTGTCTAACCACGTCTCTTCCTAAAGGACTTAGCTTCTTCTCTGATCCTAAAGTGAGAAAACAAAAACAAAGATCCCACGGCCTAGACCGCAGGGGGAGGGGGGTGGAGACCCTCCCGAATGAAGGAGAAAAAACATAACTTCACTGAATAGCGCGCGCTTCCCCAACTTCCTGTTACGCATTTCCGTCTCTTTTCACGAAATCACTCCCACAAATCTCCAGCAACCGAAAGGAAAGATGTTACACATCAAAGAATTTTTTTTGTTAGAGTTTATAAATTTTATTCTCGTGCAAATTTTTAATCTTTCTTTTTAATATTTCTGCTAAAAAAATAACCAGGCTTAGTTTTCATACAATAGTAGAATTTTTCTTGAATATTAGTGCATGTTGTAAAAAAATGTTCTATCGATGCTATTTTTACGCAGTCTTTAATTAAATTCAGTAGTTGTATCTTTAACTATAAATCCCCCCCCCCTAAAAGAAGTAGAAAAGGGAAGGGGGAAGAAAAAGAAAGAAAGAAAAGAAAATAGCAACAAAAAATTATGTAACTGTGCAAATTTTATTTGCTATGTAAATTGAAAATTCAGAATGTAGTTCGTATAATACTTTACACAACCTTTTAGATTATTTGGAATTCTTAAGGATAAAAAAAATTAAATATATAAATACGTATATACCGTAATAACTTAGTTCGTTTTGAAGAAAAGAATTAACAACTAAAAGTTTTCAGATGTGTGTTGATTATATGTTGTTAAAGTGAAACAAAAAAACCCATTTTTTTTAAACATAGAAAGGAAACACTAATACTAAAATCGCACACTTTTTTGTTTCGAAATTGGAATTTTTGAGAGAGAGAGAGTGATAGAAAAAAAAGTAAAAAACAATTTTAGATATACCGAACATGAATTTCATTCCGATGAATTTTTTAAAAATAGAACAATTTACCAATTTAATTTTTTCTTCCATTCAATCCTTTCTTAAAGGGAAGTTAAAAAAATATGTCAATATTCATATTAAGAGAACGCGGAATAACCCCTCCCCCTTTCATCCCGTGAATAATTATTTACATCTATTTTAAACTTTTCATAGCATATAATCTAGTTTATTAATTTTTTGTAATAGCTTCGGTTTTATTTTTGAAGTCTTTTGTAGTTAGAATATAAAAAATGAATTCGGAACCATTTAAGGCTGTTTAAGGTATCCGAACACGTTCGGAGTACTTTTTAACAAAATAGCATACTAAAACGGTATAAATGATCTTTTTTGACTCAATACCAATAAATATTACTATTTAACAATCAAAATTTAAAATAAATTACCTGAATTTTACAAAAATCTCAATTATAAGTGAAATTTTAGCAATATTTTTGAAAAACTTCAAAGCAGTTAGAGAAAAAAGTAATAAACATAAATTAGTAAAAGTATTACTGAAACAAATTAGATGCACTTATCTAGAAAATGCACTAAAATAAAAATTTTTATTAAAATTTTTGAAAATTTTAGAGCTGATTCAGTAAACACTATAAGAAATGTTACATTTTTTTATGAGACCATTATTTAAATAACAAGCCATAACTCAAAAGTAACAATAAGAAATATTTTAGTACATTCTCTAGAAAATAACATAAATATCAGGTTCAAAAAGTTTTATAGAAATACATTCGTAATATTTTGAGTTATCAGACTCGCCTGATAGATTTTGAGCAATTTAAATGCCCACTTCTGGTAGATCAAAAACCCACTTCCGGTTTTTTTAAATTTATAAAATAGATTGTAACTTGGCCTCTAGGTAGTGTAGAAACAAAACAAAGTATTTTTCGTAAAGTCAAAAGATAGCTCTATTCAATAAAATAAAAAACAAAAATATCTGTCTTGACTGAATTTAGTCATTTTCAACGTGTTCGGATACCTTAAATATTTTATACCGATTGCCATGGAGTTGCACCTCAGTACCGAAGGTCACGAAAACTGAGATGGGTTCTGTAGGCCTTGGCCCGCCATGAGCTGTTATGCCACTGAGTTTACTTTGATTTGCCATGGAATAATCTCAAATAATTAAGAAATCTCCGTAATTTTTTATGTACCAAATGAAATGAGATTTTTTAAAATTTAAAAAATTTTTTTTTATTTTATTATTTAACATGAGAAAAAGGCGCAAACACACAATAAAAGTTATTATTTATTATAATATAATATTCAGTATTTTATTTAAGTGTACAGGAATGCAAAAGAAATACAAATATTTGCAATTTTTCTACTATTTATTTTAAAATTTAGAATTTAAATGTGAAGATTCGTAATGTACTCATAGCACTCTTACTTTCAAAGGAAAGCTTAATTTTTCATCCAGAAGCAATAATTAAATTGCCGTGGTACTTTATATGTATATAATCTGTCATCCACATCATAGTTTGGTTTTCAAATAATAAATATATAACAGTTTTAAATAACAAAAACAAATAAAAGTTTTTGAACATTGAACTCTTACTATCTGGAAACCTTTTGAATCTGGTTTATCTAGAGGATTCCCGGCCCACAGTGGCGTAAAGTACACTGCTGCACCCGGCATTGTGGAGGCCCAGGACTCTAGGGGACCTATAGTCAGACTGATGCCCAGTGTGAACCCTTAATAAGATTTGGCTTAGGGAACAAAACCTGACTTTGCAGGGGGGCTAATATTCTCCATTGCGCCACTGCTGGCCCACTAATATTTTTCCATTTTTTAAAAATTATGACCTGATATACGATTTTAATCATATGTTTCTTATGAAATTATCTTTTAATACGTAAAAGGATTTCAATTCTGTAAAATTAAGCAAATTTGACTGTATCTTGACCTACCTAGATGCAATGAGTCACAATAACATGTTTCAACTTAGCCACGTATGTATATATAATAAGTAAACAAGCCATTACTGATGGCAACAAGAATTCTGTTTTTACTGCATGGCAATCCTTTTAATTTCAAGTGATGTTGTGAGTGTTGACTTATGTTGTTATGGAAGTAACTGGCAGATGTTCCTAGGTTTTTGTTTATTTGCTTTTAAGGAGATCTTGTTACTTATCTTTTTTTCAAGTGCCGCCGTTTTTGCGATTGAATTATAGATTAATTTATGTGGAATTTTTCTTCATTTATTCGTATTTATATGTTTTAGCTCATGCATTCATCGAAATTCAAATGTCGTTTACATCGTGCAAAACTAATGAATCATAAACAAATTGAAACCTATCAATTATATTTCTGATATAGTAAGTATAGAACATTCTTTTATGAAACTCATGCAATATTTTTTAGCTTAAAGAAACGTAAATAATATTTTGGTCTTCTGTTTATGTGATTTTTAATGTTTAAGTTTGTTGTATTTTTTTTATTGAAATTTTAATCATTCATCGGAAGAAAAAAAATCCTATCCTGAAATATTTACATTCTATGTATGTTTCTGATCAAGTGATATTAGTTTTTCACTGCATAATGTTCAAGATAATTTTCATTTTGGCAACTATACACAATTCCTTAAAATAAATTGTTTTGTCGAATTATATCTTATCAAAATTCTAATATTTACTGATAGAAAAACAAGAGAGATATTTGTATGCTTTCTTGTAATACATAACTAATGTTCTGCCTTAAAGTTCCCTGGCATATGTTATCACAATTCATAATTTGTAATTGAAATTTTTTGGTTTTGTTCTATTATAACTCAGTTTATGAATAGAAAGGAACATTATTTCATACTAGAAAGTAAATTTTATCTTTTTATTCACTTCCCCCCCCCCTATAAAAGTCGTAATTTTCAAACCTTAATTTCACTATCATATTAAATATGTTTCAATTAGAATGCAAAGGGCACATTAAAACATATTGTTTATTTATATCATAGCACGTGTATAGCTGTCATTCGATTGTATGTAATCATTTATATCTTATCTGTTTTATTTTGCAACCATTGTTTTCTGTAACTCAGTATTAAAATATCTTAGATATTTTAAAACTAAGAAATAGAATTTTAAATATGATAAAATCTTATTCCTTAAATAAAATTTAAAACAACTAAAACAAATAATTCATTAAGCACAAATAAAATTTTAAATAAGCTATATATATATATTTTTTAAATTTAAGATTTCAATTGTTATCCGGAATTTTATATTGTCACTACAAATATTTCTTATATATTATTATGCTCATTTTTAATTGATGTTTATGAATACTTATAATTAATCAATAGATTAAGGAATTTTTACTTTTATATATGTATTATACTTAAATGAATCATTGTTGGTTACTTAAGCTTTATATTGGTCTGTGTAACATTTAAAATTGTTTTGGTTAAATCATTTTTAGTTGCTGAAGCATTAATACGTTTAATTTATTGGTATTTTAAGCATTAATACATGCTAGTACGGAAAGCTGTTTTTAATGTAATTCAATAACTAAGTTACCTTCCAATAAAATTTTAAAAATATAATTTCTGAAAACTAAAAATATTTTAATTTTTAATTTATATATTTTTTAAAATTCATTGTAGAATGCTGTTATAATAAATACAATTTAAAAATAATAAATTTCATACATACAAGCTTATCATAAATACAATGAAGAAAGAAAAGAATGCTTCCGATTTGAATATAAATGAATGTTCCAATATCTTGACATTAAAATGTTTGGTACTTGGGTATTAACATCACCGCAGCCAAATATGCACCACACAAACCGTGCCATAATATCATAACAGCAAAAGAAAACAACAACATAAAAAGATTCTTCCTCTTATTTGAAAAAAAAAAAATCTAATTTAATTGGAAAGTGATGTGATCTATGTGGTGCAAATTTGGCTGTGGTGACATTAGTACACAAGTGTCAAATTTTTTTTGAAGATTTAGGATTAATGACAATTTATTTATATAATAAAAAGGATACAAAATATAAATAAATGCATTAAAATGTTGTCTTAGTTTATTTTTTTAAAAATAATTTGGATTTTAAATAACAGAAAGAATATATATATAAATTATGTTATTTTAATTTACTGGCTTATCAAACATTTCAATGTTTAATGAGAATTTAAAAATATACATTTTTTCTACCAAGAACAATACTTTTTTGGGAAGGGGAGTTCCATTTATATGGTGGTAACTCATGATTATTTTTCTAATTGAAAATTAGGTTAAAGTGTAAAATAGGTGACCCCTTGCAAAGCCAATTTTTTTGCAACCATAATCAGTAGCCAAACTACCTATATGTAGGTATAGGTATTCCAAGAGTGATGAAGTGAAGCCAAAGTAATGAAAAGCCTAATTCATTCTGGCTTCTAGATAAACATCGCCAAATCCAAAGGGTCACCTTTTCTACACTTTAGCCGAAAGTGTTATTACATTAGTTCCATCAGCTTTAGACTTTTGACAACCTGTTAGAATATATTACTATCAATATTTGAGAAAATTTAGCAGAACTTTCACTTTACATATTATTTATTTTGAGTATTTAAAAAATATAGTATGCATTAGTTATAAGACCATTGTTTGGTAACTACTTTCGTAAGCTGTTCTCTGCATCAACATTACATTTATTTATTATCCACTACAATAAATTCACTACAAACATACTGATAATTTTTTAAAATTTATGTTAATCTTTCGTCTTAATCACAAATATTTTGTTACACTGAAATTAGCTGCAGACATAACTTAGCTATCACTACCAACAATACTGTGCTACATAAATTCTGCAAGATATGAGTCCAAATACTTTCTAGCAATGCTTCTAAATGTATCCCATTTTGGTGATACCCAGAATCTTTTAATGTGCTACATGTGAATCTCAGTTTCAAGATCCCTGAAATTATACCTATGATTAACTTGCAAATGTTGAAAGTCTGATTCCTCTAATTCTTCAGTATTGTAGCCGAGCCAACAAAAGTGTTGCAGCTTTTTTAATTTCGCACTGCCATGAGAAAACATTTGATGGTCTTCTGCAAATACTGAACTGAACTGAACTCAGTGGCACAACAGCCCATGAGGGCCAAGGCCTTCTGTGCCTATCTCAGTTTTTGTGACCTTAGGCACTGGGGTGCCTGTGTAGATGTTTTGGTCAAGTTGTCAGTCTGACATAAAACCTTCAGGGTTCAGTTCCCAAGCAAGCTTGGTACTCATTTATTAACCCACTGAAGGGATGGAAAGCTGAGTTGATCTTGCCCAGCATGGGATTTGAACCCCTGACCTTTTGCATGGAATGTGATACACAACCACTCAACCACTGGGTTTCTCTGGCAAATACTAACACTTATTGTTTTAGAAGTGTATTGCTTCAATTACTTTTTCTTTTTCACAAACAAAGTTTTCTCTATTTCAATTATCTCTCCTATTCCATCGGTTTTTGTAAAATGTTTCTCCAGATACTAAAAACAAATTTAGTGCATAAATTGTTCCAATCTAAGTTGTTAAAATTTTCATTACCACAATAAAAACAGAAGTTCTTTTGCCCTGCAGTAAAAAAAAAAGTAACATTTCTGTAAACAAAACCATAGATAGTGATAACTAATTCATGCCACAAACCAACAGTACACTGATAAACTTCAACAGTACATCTCCTGTGGCACTTCTTATCTACTTCATTAACTCTTGGAAAGAAACACTGTTGAGGTAAAACTTCTTTCTCTTGGAAAAAAGCTTATTGCACCTTCTTCCTTATTGGCTAATTCCAAATTTTCGTCAGTGTAGCAAAATAGTTGAAAATTCTAGGTAAAAAAAAAGTTTTACATAAACAAGAAGTGTCTTGTTCAAACTAAGCTACAATATTATTAAGCAGTTCTGACTTTTATAGTACCTGATACAAGCCATGGTAAAAAATATATTACCACCATCTATTTATTATAATAACAACTAATATGCATCAGAATTTGGCGAGTTTTCCATCTTTGTCCTAATGGTCTCTGTAGCTAATAAATACCAAAATTGTTTTTAATACTTGTGTATTACTGCTGCTTTATTGATAGAAATTACTAAATGTACCAAATTTTGATAACCTGATCTTAGTACCTTATGACATTTTAACACAGGATTTCTTGTTGTTTTGTTTCAGAAACTTCTTTCCATTTTTTGCCATTGTTTGATTTTTTGTCTCTTGACATATATTTTTTCTTTCTCAGTATATTATCTGAATTTTTAAAAATATGAACTTCCAATTAACCCATTATAAAATTTTTTAATTTAGTTGCAGATAAAAATAAATAATTTTAGAAAGTGATGTCTAAATATGAAAATTTCAGTTGTGTGTGTAAATACATTCGACTCTCGATAATTCAAACCTTCGATAATATGAACCTCTCATTAATTCAAAGTATATGCTCAGTCCCTAGAAAAACTCTTGATATTTCAAACTAAAACAATACGTTTTGGTACTCTCAATATTTCTAAGTAAAATTTGTGGCTGGCCAGACAACAACATACTATAATTCAAATTTGTCTTCTAAAACTCTTGACAATTCGAACACTCACTATCATATACAGTCCTGTACCAAACAGGTTGAAACTGACAAGTTTTGCTTTGAGTTGTCTCTGCGTGTCTCCCCTGTAACGTAGCCCCTTTGAGGACCATCTGTCTTCTGACCTTCTTAGTGTTTTCCGATTCCTCAGGCGAAAAGACACTTTTATTGTTTTCATTACTTTTAGTGGACAATAGACAAACCGCACCTGTTGTCAGCCATCCATACCGTTTGTTTAACACGTGGCCTTGCTACACATGTGTTCAGAAAGGATGGTCTGCTATTGTGAAGAAGAGATGCGTAGGATTGTGTATAAATGTATTGAATGTATTCTTTTAATAGAAGATTTTTAACTTCTGAATAGTATTTATACTGTATAATATGTGTGTGTGTCCTTTTAAAAATATTTTAAAATAATTTTATTCATATGTACAATCGTTGTTTTATTACATGTTTAAAAATTTTAATGCGCTAGAAAAAGGTTTCACTTTGTGTATTTTGAGAGTTTTTTCTTACCCTCTTGATAATTCAAAGTTTTTCATTGGTCCCTCCAACTTCGAATTATCAAGAGTCAACTGTATATAAATTTTTTAATTCAGAGGCATTTTTTTAACATGTGTGAACATGCTAGAAAAATGTGAAGTTCAGCAAAATGGCTCATTAAAGAGCACAGAAAGATCATTTTTGAATTATTTCTAATTGAATTCATAGGCTGCAAAAATAAAGAAATTAAAGAAAACAGTTATAGACTTTGAATGTATAATTGGACCTCTATTTAACAAAGTCACCAAATCCTGAAAAAATTTTTGTTATGGGGATAATTCATTAGAAATTCATCTTTCAATATTCTTCTGATCTTTGTTATAGGAAAAAGTTCACAAACCAGAGGTTCATAAAATAGAGGTTTGACTATAATTTTAAATTTGAAAAATGTCTGGAGAGAAAAAGACTAATGCATTGTGTAATTCAGTAAATTAATTCCATGATCCTTATGCCTGTTCTGATAATTTTTTAAAATAATTATATGCAAAAAACTTAGACAAAAGTAAATTGTCATTAAACAAAAGAATCAAAATATGAGCATTTCTTGACTATTCCATAACAATTACAACAAGATTTATTTCTAAATACACAAATTACAGTAGAAGATTGAGTGCATCTGTGCTCCATATTAAAAATGAGGACTTCACATTACAAAAATAGTTATTAAAATAAAGTCAAATAAGATCATGACTCACTTATCACAGAGTAATAAGCAAGCTAGAGTATTGTTGATTTACTCACAATAATGCACTTAGCCCTCTTTAATTGTCAATGAAATTAGTGGTGTACAATTTCTACTAAGAATGCCAAAACTCATATAATTGTCTTAATAAATTATTTTAAAAAATTGTGTCTGTACAATCATGTAATAAATAACTTTTTGCTTTGGAAACTCTCATTCTTCTATTCCAACCTGATAGCAATAATACACAAGCATAGTATTTTTTGAAATTGGAATTTTATACATTTAATTAATAGTGCATAGCAAACATTTTGCTGAAGTTTTAAGCTTATCACTACATTTACTTTTGTATAATTTATCAAGTAGTATTTCTGTAAGTGAAAAAAGTTATTAATGAAATGTAGTTAATTAGAGTAATCAGGTTTTTTTCTCTCCACATAAATGAATGTCTAACTTTAAACTGTTGTAATATTTACTCTTTCATGGAATAAATTAATATATATATATATATTTTTTTTACTATTCTACTTATTTTATTTGTTTTAATGTTCCTGAGTTTTCACACATTTCTGATTCTGATATAAAACAAAAATTTCTTACAATCTCAATATTTATATTTATTTAAAAAATTAAAAGAATATTCAGTCATGTATTTAAATAATTCCATGCATTTTCTACTTTAGTATGGCCACACTATCCTAGTGGTTATGGTCACAAACTCGTGGCAGAAGTGTCATGGGTTTGAGTCCTGGTGCCATTGAAAACCTACCATGTAGAGAGGTCCGATTTATGTTAAATCTGTTAAGGTTCAATATTCTCCTGTTGGTGTGATATAATAGTCAGGAGAGGGTGTGCCAGAGATTAGGTGCTATCCTCATTACTTGACCTAGGTTCCGTATTATGTTTGTTGCCAATAGCCCTCATATTGCTTTATAGTATGGCATCAATATAACTCTCTCACTACTTTAACTAACATGCAAGTACAATACATTATTTTTTTCTTATTTATTTAATAATAGTGACAAATATTTTAAGGAAATATGTAAAAAAATAAGAATTCTTAAAGAAGTACAGAAAAATTTTTTAATTGTAAAATTCCTCTTATTAATTTGAAGTATTTTCTAAGATTATATTTTGCTCATTATTCATAATGTTGAAAATTTTATTATTTAAAATGTTGTGCAATTTCAATCAAACATGGAACTATTATTTAACCAAGAATTAAATCTAAGAAATGCTTAAACTTAGTGTGTCCTTTAAAGTACAATTGCCAGAAATCTCTTTTTTAAAATAAGATTTTTTTTTAGTATTCAAAAATAACTTGCAAGAATGATAAAATTTAAGACACTACAGTAAAAAAACATCTCTCCTTTTGATTAAATTTGTGTTCTTTCTTGATCAGATATTTTTATTAAGAACTCATATAAAGCTATCTGTTTTTTGAAGTTTTTATAATTGAGTATTCAAAGATTATTATATCACCTATCAAATTCTTTTTTGTATAGGTGAATCTATTGGTAGTTATTACTTTCTCATGAAATGTTTAACGCTTTGAAGAAACTAGTCAGCAGTCATGATGCTTCCTCAAAAGGTCTCCCACCCCCTGGAGTTCAGACTATGGGATTATCTCTGCAGAGAAAATTCGCCAAGGGAGTGCAGTATAACAGTAAGTAAATTTGTGGGCTTAATCTAGGTGGAAGTTTTGTAATATATACTGGAGATGATTGTTATATTTTTGTATTGTTTTCAATCTGCACTAGCTGAAAATAAGATCCCTAAACCAAGAAGTTGTGATAGATAAACAAAATTTGGGAGGCATGTTTGCACGTATCTGAAAAATGTCTTTTCATTTCACTCTTGATGAATAAGAATGGTGCTAATAGTGCTACTCTGGACTTGTAAAACTTGCTTGCTTTAAATACATGATACAAACTTCGTGAATGTTATTTATCTTCCAGATTGGGTGTCATGTGCTAGATTTGAGTCCGGAATGCTTTTTAGGAGGTGAAGAAGGCAGCATCAACAGCTTACAGCATTGAGTTTGAAAGAGGACTGTCTTTTTTGCCGCTTGACTTTGGCACATTGTACTACATCTAGTTAAAATTTTAGTTTCTGTTGTAACAGAACTAGAACAAATTGATTACTTGGGGGACATTTTGAGCCAGATTTTCTGTAGTATTCATGCCACCAACTTCAAAATTCTACCATCTGTGATTTCTGTGGAATCAAACTGGAGCTCACTGACGAGTAGAGTAGAGATCAGTTGTGTTTTCAGATTAAAACCATTTTGATCAGTATCAGTGATGGTTATGTGTTGTTTAGTAAGGGATCTGGATTAGTACTTGGAACTAAGTTATCTTCGCATCGTAAACATTCCTATACACAAAATATTTCATTCTTCTAAACTAGTTTCTACTTGGATTTGGGATTTCATTTTCCACCAATGTATGATGAAACACTTGTCACTAAGTAGTAATTGTTTTTTTTCTTTTGAAAATGAAGCTTTGTATAAATTTAACTGGAAATTCTATATGAATGTTTATTCTAATCAATAGAATGAGGACACAAGCAATATTTTTTGGCTAAAGTGCAGAAGCTCCTACTTATTTGGCTCAGTTTTTTTGTGCTTTTCTTGAGATTGATAAGTGCCCCAGTTGTGGTAACTGAGTCTGGAATCTCTTGCCTTATATCTTCTGGAAGGGTTGCTGCTCTGTAGGACAACATGCAGTAGCACACCAAGTTGGTGGTTTTTTTTTTTAAATCACACCAAGCAGTGGGAAATTTTGCACTTGCACCATTTTTTTAGTAATTTATTCAGGATTTATGTTGCTTCTAAAATAAAGTGATTCATTAAAATCAAAAGAAAGGGTCCTAAAGAATATTTTGTTTTTAAAGAATCAGTTATTAAAAATATAATGAAACCAAAATAATAGTTTTATAAAATCTGAATTCATTAACTAGTATATATAATGTTTGAATTGGCATGTAATCCTAAATTGTCCATTTTTCCATTTATAACCTAGCTTTATGAATAAATGCTTTTTAATATTTTTTAACAAATATATTTGAGTATCATTTTGTATTTTTAGTGAAAATAATAATAAAAGGGGATCGAAATGTTGGAAAATCATGTCTGTTTTCAAGGTTACAAGGCAAAAAGTTTATTGAAGAATATTTACCTACTGAAGAAATTCAGGTATTAAAAGAATTTTGTATACCTTTCTGAGTGCTATAAATCTAAAAATTAAGATAGTTGTTCTTATTATAAATAATTTAAAGTAAAGAAAGTATTGAAAATTCCCTTAAAATATAAATTGGCTATCACACTTGGAAAAAAAACTTAATTTTTTTAAGTAAATGATGCCAGAATTTAAAAAAAGACAAATTGAGATGTAATGGATAAAGTAAAAAGGAATATAGATATCTAATTAAGTTGAATATATGTATGCATTTTTTAGATATAGTAATATATAGATAACATGACTGATATAAATCAATGCTTGTGTTTACTTAAGTATAAATTTTTTTCATTTAAAAAGATAATTAAAAATAAATGTGGTAATTTAAACCTTTAAGTTTAAAATGAAACATTTAAAATTTATATAGAAAAATTCTTTTTTATAGTGATTCAACATTGATATTGAAGTATTAGCTTTTCAGAGCTCTAACTATTCAACCATTAAATAATCCTTTACTATGTTGTTTGTTTGTTGTACTTTATTATGTATTTGCATAATTTGAGTTAAATTATTTAGTTTGATGTTTTGTGTTCATTTAAATAACTCATTGTTGTTCATTTATGTACTTTGTGCATAGACATTATTAAATCTAGATTTAGAAATAGTTTTTTCTCACAAGTCTGGTGTTTTGCCAAAATTCTCTTAAATGGCAAACATAATTTTTCATTTAGTTTTTGGCAAGGTTTTTTTCTCCTTTTTTTATGGGTGTGAAAGGTCTTAGTAAAAATATTCTCAGCTCTTACACATTGTTGTATCTGTAAAACTAAGTCTTTAAAATTATTTTGTAGCCTTCTTATAAAAAAAAAATCAAATGTGTCTAGAATACTATAAATTTGATCATTCTAAATAACATTACAGACTATTTGTTCTATATAAGGAAGAATCTCTTGTTTTTAATGGATTTTATATTCAAATGTTTTTAATTTTTATTTGTAAAATAATAAAGTTTGATATAAACATTTTTTCTACTTTTAAATCTTTGAATTATTTTGTTTCTTAGGTTGCTAGTATTCAATGGAATTACAAAGCAACTGATGATGTTGTTAAAGTTGAAGTATGGGATGTTGTTGATAAAGGTAAAAAAAGAAAAAAGATTGATGGCTTGAAACTGGATAATAAAGTTTCAGAGGTAAATTAAATTGTCTTTTATCGTGTATTTATATAGTTAAGTATTGTAGATGTAAACATTTTTGCATACAAACAATGTGAAAATTTTTGAAATTAAGATTTATCAATACTTTAAAAAAAGAAAATGTATCTTTTTATATGCGATGTATTTTTGGCTTAGAATATTAGATGCTGTCATGCCTATATTTATAACACTAATTATTTTCATTAAGGTGTTGCTGCTAAAATTCATGTTGCCATAAAATGAGTAAAAAAGTGGGGGAAGTGAGGAAAAAATTATGTAAAAAAAGGGGGTAGGAATAGCTCTAAAACATGTTTATTTCATTTGTTCATGATGTGAAAATAACTAAATTTTTCTGCATTGTATATTAAAGTTCCACAGAAAATTGATTCCATGTATTACCCTCTTAATTTTAAATTTCTCATGATATAAGGTTTAAAAAAAAAGATTTGCCATTATTCCTTGAAAATTTTACTCATATCTGTAAATTTCTTCAATCAACATGTTTATGAGGGAACCAAATGAAATCTAAAACCATAATTAAGATATTAAGTTAAAGCAAGGAAATAATTAGAAAATATGAAATATGAGTAAAATAATTTTGAAGATGTATCAATTTTTGGCAATATAATTAATAAAGTAGTTGTTGAATGCACGTTGGATATATTATAAAATACATAATTATAAAAACTATTTTAATGAATGAAAATAAACATAGCTATATGAACAAAAACATTAATTTATATGCTATTTTACAATTTTGAATTTATCAAATTTGCACATTGTTAACCAATAACTTTTGTGTAAATGTTATCCCAAGTGGGCAAAATTATGTTCCTAGTTGCTCAGGAATTGAAAGTAAGCTATTAGCACATTTCATTTGGCAAAGGACTTAGTTCCTCTTTGCTTCTTAAGTACCAATTGTAAACTGATTATCCTCAATTTTTATTTTAATCTGAAAGTTTCTATTTTTAATTTCTTTAACTCCTACTATTTATTTTTAATTTTTATAATAGTTGTGTGTGTGTGTGTGTGATAAGACAATGCATATCTTAGTGACATCAAAACTGTGTAACTTTTATGTCTATACTTTTGCTTATAATAATGCCTTATCTGCTATTTTAATATACACATTTTTCTTAAACATTTAATTTATATTTAGCTAAATTATAAGTATAGTCTTGAGCAGTGTTTCTTGAACTCTATTCTCATTGTGTCCTTTCTCTGTGTTTAAATCTCATACATCTTTTCTCTATGTCCTTAAAAAAATAAGATAGCTCCTAAATGTGATGTGTCTGAATGGTGGTTTTATGGGAAAATATTAGATGGTTACAGTTTAACACCATTTTTTCATAAGGATGATTATGTTGCTCAAAATTGTATAATAATGTCAATCTGAAGTTAATAGTCAAGGAATTTTTCATAAGATAAAGAAATTTTATTGCAGATACATTCCTTTTCTATCTTAACTTAACTCAGTGGCACAACAGCCCATGAGGGCCAAGACCTACTGTGCCCGTTCCGATCTGGTGGTTAATCTAACGCAAAAACTCCAGTGTTAAGCTTCCAAGCAAGCTTGGCATGCATTAATTGACCCACTGAAGGAATGAAAGGCTGAGTCGACCTTACCCAGCCCGAGATTTGAACCTCGGACCTGTGGTGTGGAAGTGCGATGCACTACAACTCAGCCAGGCTTCTTTCTATCTTAAAAGTCATTTATATTTAAAAAATAAATGAGCCAGTGTTATCTTTTGCCAATAACACTCATGATTATTAGTTTCTTAACTCTTTCCCATAGTAAAGACCATCGATGATTATAATAGAATGGTAGTTGCCTTAGTTTATTAAGAAATTATTAATTATTTCATTTTTTATTTCTGCTTATAAAATTATTTACTTTTCCTTTTATTTTTTCAATTTTTACTAAAGCATTTTAAATCAGTCTTTAAGTGCATACTCCTAAGGGTTATTCCTTAAAGATGTGCATCTGCTTGAAAACCTATGATTTAAAGCAGTGGTCCCCAACTCCTGAGCTGTGGATTGGTACCAGTATGTAGATCAAATAGTATCGGCCCAACCAAAGAACATTAAATTATTTCCATTTTATTTTCTATGGTGTATTTCTCTTGAGTTTGTATGACATTCCATGAAAATCGCTTTATATTCATTTTTTGGTGTAACTGTATTATATTCTGAAGGCATATTTAAATACAATTAAATTAAAATTATTAAATAAAAAAAATCTTAAATGTCTCATCCTCAGTGGGCAGCGGTAAAATTATCGAACCTTGACTGGTCCTCTGTGATAAAAAAGTTGGGAATTACTGGTTTAAAGTATTTAAAATTTCTCATCATTTTTTAATAATTTAATGAATTTTTTTCTTGTATGTTTTATCAGCAGGTTGCTGAAGAACCTGCCCTCGATGCTGAGTTTATTGATGTTTACAAGGGCACAAATGGTGTTATATTAGTCCTTGATATTACAAAACAATGGTAAGTGCTGTTGTTTTCCATAACGTGATAAATCTTCTATTTGGTGTTGGAAAATCAAAACTTAGAACTGCTTAAGGGGAAAATTTTAACCTTATTTATGAAGGATATACTAATGCCAACTTCTGGGGAATTATAGAATTATAACTTAAAATTAATTTTGAGGTAAGATGTCTTCTTTTTGTTTCATGCACTTTCTAGCTGAAATCTTAATTTTAAAATGCATTTATTGAAATATTTAATAACAAATTATCTGTTTAGCATTTAAACTATATTGTTAAATTATTTAAATGTATATTCATTTCCCATTAAAAGTTTATTATTTTCAGAATGATTTTTAAATGATAAAGTTTTTAATTGTATAGGCATAGTTTGAATTGTTGTAAATGTTTTATATGAATTGTTATAAATAGATTTTTTAAAGATGCATATCAGTGCACCTTGATTTCATAATGTTTGGTATGCTTCTCCGAAGTTTGCTGATTTATTAGGAAAATCTTCACTTAACATAATATAAATTTCATGCAATGTATGCAGTCTATTTCCACATGTTCAGATCAATTTTAGAGAGAAAAATCCATTACTTTCACTATGTAGCTTTTATATCTTATAAAGAAGATAGAAAGAAGTTTTAATTTGCTTCAATACTAATTCTATTTTCTCTCACCCCTTTTTCCACACTTCATTAAAAATTGATTCAAATGTTACCTGAAGAAAAATTTCCTAGTGTTGAATATTTCATTAATATCAAAATTTCAATATGTATAATGAAGTTTATAAAACATTTGCCCTTTTTTTAGAAATGTCATGAAATATAAACAATATCTTATTAATTTCATTTTCCTTCTTGAAAAAAAAATTGCTTTTATCATTCAAAATAATAGTCTTTCAGGTAGTGAGTGTATATGAATTTAATAATACAATGAATTACTAGGAAAACGCAGATGAAAAAAGATTTCCAAGGACAGAGTTATTTTAAATAATGCTCTATTAAAGAAAAGAAAAAAAAGACTGAATAAACATGATATATATTTTATAAGTACTGATTTTTTTATCACTGTTTCATTTTTATGACATATTACAGATATTGATAAACTATGTTTAGTGAAGGTTACTTGACAGCAATATTTTATACCAATGAAATATTTTTTAGATAAGTGTCTTTACTGTTATTTACTATCCAGCTACAGTATTTTTTTTAACAAGTGATGACTGAATTTGAGATCATAAAAATATTTTGCTTCTTCTAGGACTTTTGCCTATGTTCAAAAGGAACTTCCACTCATTCCACATCACATTCCTGTTCTAGTTTTAGCCAATCATAGAGATATGGGGCACCATCGCACTGTAACAGAAGATCAAGTCAGATTCTTCGTAGATGGTTTAGAACGGTACAAACAATTAAACCTTTGTAATTTTTGAATCTTTTGGCAAATCTGATGCATTTTACAGAAATTATAATTATTTATTTAATTTTCTTGTACCTTTGCTAAATATTTCTTGATGTGTTAGTATTTTGTTTATCATATTTTAATTGAATCTCTTTTTATAGGCCTAAAGATAGTGCTCAAATCAGATATGCAGAAGGTTCGATGAGGAATGGATTTGGTCTGAAATATCTTCATAAGTTTTTCAATCTTCCTTTCCTTCAACTGCAGGTTAGATAGATTTTTCATTTAAGGCAAATAATTTTTCCAATTTCTTGTTTTGTTTTAATTTTGTAACATTGTATTGTTTTATTTAAAGTATTCAAGTATGTACTTTTCTGTAAAGTGAATTCATTCAGCCTTAATATGAGTGTTATTAATAAAATATTCATTAAAAATATGGCTTAAGTATTTATATAAGCATGTATATATTAATATTTTTGGCTTAAACAACTTTTTAATTTGATATTATATTGACTTTTTTAGTCTTTTTTTTTTAAAAAAAAGTTATTATTTTTTAAATAATTGTGTTATATTTCAGAAATATTAAATAGTGTAAAAAGGGATGGTTTTGATATTTTAAAAATATTTTTGAAGTTAATTCTAAATCTTCCTCCCCTTTTTCGATTTCTACTGAGGGAAAAAAAAATCTCAACTACCAAGATATAATACGTTTTCAATTTTAAAAATAACCATAGCCGTAACATAATCTTGTAAATTTTTTTAATGAGTTCTTTTAGTTACTTTATAAACTAGGTTTAATTTTTTAAAATGTATAGAGAGAAACACTGTTGAAACAACTTGAAATCAACAACAGTGAAATTCAAGCTACAGTTGAGGAGTTGGATTGTCTATCTGAATCTGAAGAGCAGAATTATGATGTGTAAGTCAAAATACATACTATTTAAATTTTATTATTTTAATTTTCAGCTCATTATCTACTAATTCATATAAGTTATTTCTTATATTTCTTTAGGTTTTATCAGTGATATATTTAGTTTGTAAGTTGAAATGAACTAGTTAAAAATTATTCAACTGGGGTATTTTTACAATTTTAAAATTACTTTGAATTTTTCCTTTATTAAAGTAAAGATTTGATTTTGTTTCTGGAATAAAAAAATAAGTAATCTATTTTCTAAGTATTAGAAACACATGTACAATTTTACATTCAAATAACTTTTTAAAAAAAAATTGTTTAAAAAAAATGTGTCATTTATTCAAACAACAACAAAAAACAGGCAAAAACTTTTTTTCATAGTATACAATATATCTCCATAATAAAAATAAATTGATAAAATTTTAATTTAATAATAAATTAAAGGTATTCAATTTATATTATCAAAATTATGTAAAGTTAATGTTACATATGTATTTTTTAAAATTCATTTTTTCTTCAGACAAAAATTTTATAACTTTTTACTTAGTAATAAAAATAAATTTAATAAGTTTTTCATTATGAATTTCATTCATCATTACTAAATGAAATATTTTTTGTACAAAAAAAAGTATGATTGTAGATGAAGATAAAACTGTTATTATAAGATATCAATAAGTAGGGCTCCTCTTTGAGCGACCTTTATTGGCAAGCTTGGGACTTATTGGGTTCATAGACTTTTCTCGGCATGTTTTTAATTCGTACTTTGTTTGTTTTGTCTGTTTTTGTTTTTGTTCCTACCCCCATGTGGTGTAGTGGCCTTTTGTAAGCCGTGCAATTGGAAATAAAAAAATATATCAATAATGTTTGTATTTAAATCAAATGCTGCAAGATCAATAATACGAAATACTATTAAACAAATGAAGAATTTTAAAAAGGTGAGAACTAATCATATTGATCTTTAAGCTGTTATATTATTTTAAACCAAAATATATTTCATATATATTAGCAATAGAGTATTTCTAATATATAGGGAATATATTTCATTTAAAAATGCTAAAGAAGCTTGGATACCAAAGATTTAAAAATTTATAATTTTAAATTTGAGCATAAATTATGATGATACATTTGCTATAAACATACTAGATTGAGTACTGCTTTGTGAGTTTAAAACCATTTTTGAGGCTAGTCAACCTTTCATTTTCTGTGTATAGTACTGATTAAAAACTTTAATAATATAATGGATTGATGTTTTGAATCCAGTTTTAATTTTAAAAAAAGGTTATGCACCAAGAAAAGCATTAAAAAAAATTAAATTACTGCTCTAATCAGATAAAAATTAGCCAGTTATTGTCAAATTCAATTATCTAAATACAAATTCAAAGCTAGAAAATCTAATTTATAGTTTATTTGTTTATTCTAAAGGTTTGTTAAAATAATGATAGATTAAAATTAAGTAAAACTAAAACTATGTTACTAACATTCGGAAAATTAAATGTTCATAACATTCTATACAGCAGTAACAATGAACTTAATATTTATACATATATTAAGTATATTATTCCTATGAACTATATATAATAAATGCTAAATGTTAAAGGTTGTGATCTCCCTAACTTCAGTTCTTCTGTCTTGAGACATTCCGAAATTCATTCCCTCCACAAAACTAAAATGAATTTGACTTGGCGAAACTCTCCCACTCACCATTGGTATGCAGCTAAGAGTCCTGGTCTATCTCTACAGAGCAGGAGATCTAGGGCTCTTCAGACAGCCTTGGTGCGCTTTAGAAGCGATCACCTACGTGGTATGACTTTTGTGCAGGGGGTAAAGTCTTTCTTTACCTCTCCCTGCTTCTCCTGCTCATCTTCTGGACTGCTTGAGCATTTCCCTAGGACAGTTGTTTGAAGATCAAGACCTAGTTTGTGACATTCTTATGCGGAAAGGTCAAATGGACTTGATGTAGGCTTTCCTGCTCCGAGGGGATTTGAAACAGCATCAACAACATGATGAATGTAGGAGATTATAACAATTATTATTGAATAATAACTATACTGTATTCATTATCCCTTACTTTATTACTTTCCATAAAACATTGTAATACTCCAAACATTTGTAGTAGCAAACTAGGGTGTCGACCAGTGACTAGACTTTTCAGCACAACATACTTCATTGAGGAATAGTCAGTGAAAGGGAGCACCTGATGCTGAGGGCAATATTATAACCTAACTGAAAAATGCTTCTGTACTATTTTCAACCTACCTTGCTTTGGCATATGAGGCTTCTCATAACTTGTGCTTTTAATAGAAACTGGAAGATGCTAATTTCAAAGATAAAAGTTTTACAAGAATATTATAATATACATACTACAAATGTATATTTGTAAATGATATATATGGTTTCTATTTCAATAATTATAAACAATACAACTTAAACTTCGGTTTATTGAATGATACCGGGTGGTTAAAATTAAGCTTGCAGTACTCAGAGACTGGTAACTCAAGTTCTGAACGGATCTGTATAAAATTTCAATATCTGTTATGTAAATCATACATCTGAGGTTTGTATTAAAAATAGTTTGAAATTAGACTAATAGATGGTATTTTACAGCAAAAACCATATGGAAAGGAGTAGCTTATGTAATTCTGCTGTGATAGCCTAATGGTTACAATTATGAATTTGTGCACAGCATTGTTGAATGTCAGATTCTAGTCCTGATGCTACTTAAGACCCAGCATGTTGAAAGGCTGATGAATATTGTATGTCATAGCTCAAAGCCCTCACATTAGTATGGTGTGGTTGTTTGAAGAGCAGGGTGCTATCTCAAGATATTGTCCTTGTCACTATCATGATTCAGAACAATGAGGTTTGTTGCTAATAGGCCTCACGTTGCTGTAGAGTATGAGGTTAACAAACATTCATGAATTTTGCTATGGAATTGATACCTATGATTTGAACAAATGATATGCCTGCAGGGAACATGCCACTGAACAAGGAAAGTGTATCAGTAATAAAATGTTCTTCAAAAGGAGAGCAGTACTTTGGCAACACTCCATGCTTGTCTGTAAATATAAAGATTAAGGTGATATAATCCATGCCTATGAATGGCAGTTAAGATGATTCATAAGTTTGAAGAAATCGGTTACCTAGATGTTGCACTGGGAAGAGGAGGATGTTCAATTGAACCAATGGTTGAGGAAGTTGCAAATGTAACAGCTGAAACATCTGCAAGTTCATTAAATGCTACTGTAAGGGCCCTTTCTGTAGTATAAGCATTGAAGATTCCATAGTCAATCATGCACATGATTTTACACAAAATCCTAAAAGTTGTACCCTTACAAGTTGCATGTCATACAACAATTGAAACTGCAAGATCACGTGGCTTGTATTGATTTTATCTTGTGTTATCTGGCAAGATTGCAAGCAGATGAGTATTGATTATTGCATACATTATCAACAAACTAGACCCATTTTTACTTAGACAGATGTTTTATTTTACAAATACCACACACTACAATAGCACCTTTGCCATTAGTACACATGCTCTCCAATATTTTTTGACAATTAAATTTTGACTAATTAGTGCAGGGCACACTACCAAATGCTCAGCGGTCATAGGCTGAACTTAGACAGAGGTGTAAACACACAGAACTGCACATATGGGCTTTCACCAATCCTCATGTCTTGCAATAACAGCTGTTATAATATTGTGTATATTCAAAGCAAATTTAATGTTAAACCCTTACTTAGAGGAAGTTACATTAAGCAAGTTTTTTAGGTATACTGTCATAAGC
Source organism: Trichonephila clavata (assembly GCA_019973975.1). NCBI lineage: Eukaryota > Metazoa > Arthropoda > Arachnida > Araneae > Nephilidae > Trichonephila > Trichonephila clavata. The sequence goes on along the minus strand of BMAO01014110.1, from coordinate 53,105 downwards.
AGACTCCTGGAGGATCATGTTGTCCCATCTTTAAGACAAAGATATTGTTTGGCCACCACAGTGTTCATATAAGACAGAACAACTGCTCATGTGGCAATACATGTAAAGAATGGGATGAAAGTGTTACCTCATATTTTCCAAGTTTTCTGGTTAGGAAGGACACCAGATCTAAACCATTGTGACTTCTAGCTTTGGGGTTTTCTCTTAAATTGATTTTATGAAGGATGAGTAACTAATAAAGTGGAATCAAAAACCAACATTGTCTACCATATCTCTCATTCCTATTGATATTTTTCATGCTACCTTTGATAATGCAGCAGTATTCTTTCAGCGTACAGTTGATCAACAAGGTGTGCATATAGAACATGCAGGTGGATAAATAAATCAAATTTTAAGTTGTTCTGTGATTTGTTAATTGTTATCATTTTTTGTGTCTCATTACAGTGCTAACTGTTGAAAAAATTTGATGCAGTTTTTTTTCCTGATATTAAACTTTGACTTTCTGCTTTTCATAACTTATATTTGAAATCTTATTTGAGAGAGATTCGTTTAGGTTACTTGCCTCTAAGTACCATCAGTTTAATTTTAACTTTCCTGTATAATGTTTTATAAATGTTAACAACTGTAACATATACATAATTATATGAAAAAAATCTTCATAAGAAATGAATGCTAATCAACCATCAAAACTCTAATAATTGTTGAAAAGGAAACAAATTGTGTATATATTAAAGGTAGAATAAATTTGGTAGGAATATATAAAAGAATTTAATAACTATAACATCTATAATTTAGCTTAAGAAAAGCTACAATATACCTTAATAATAAATATTTGTTTCAAATATCAATCATTGTATTATTGCATCAAAAGTTTCTTTTTAAAAGAGAACCAACTTTATCAGTGAAAAATGAAAAATCAATTTTTTTTAATCTTATTTCATTTTAGCTATTAAATATTCATTGTAAAATTATGATTAAGATTTTCTAAAAAAGGAATGAACTATATGAATATAACATATCATTTACAAATTCCTTTACTTTATGATGTTGTCTAAGTTATTTATTTTACTGTCTAGGTTTCTTGATCTTCTGACTAATCGCCGTCGGCAAGTTGCAGAACAGCTTTCACAAGTTCCAACTTCTCCATCTGTGGAATCTGTGAATGCCTTTTCTGTAAATCAGACTAATGGCTCAGTTGAACTCTCACCTGTTACACCAAGTAATTTACTTGAAAATTTACATCAGTTTAATATTTTTAAAAAAAATTCTTTGTATAAAAGCTGATTTTGTTATGTAAAGGTAAAATAAATAAAAAACTGAAACATTTTTGAAATTTAAGTTATAAAATTTTTGTGTTTATTTAAATTTTATATGTGTATTTTTGTGGCATATTTTTCATGAGAGAGTTTGAATTGAAAAAAAGAAAATATTTTCATGAAATTTGATTTTTTTAAAATATTTTTTTCAGAAATATCAAAATTCATATCAGTAATACATCGAAAGGAATATTAATAACTCAATGTACATATTAATTTCTGATAATTTCTGGGCTAATTCTAAAAAAAATTATGCATTTTATTTTAATTATAGAGGGAGTGACAGGGGATAATCTTTATTTCTTACCAAGTAATGATTCTCCATTTCTGTTCTTTTGTGAGAGACTTTCCTTAATTCATTTTGGTTCTGAATCCTCGAGGACATTCTATGATACTTAGTTTTTTTTATTTACCTGTTGAATGGGAACCTTAATTTTAATTGGAACTTTAATTTTTAAAAAGTGCAATGTTGTCAAATTTTTGTTGAAAGCTGTTGTAATATTGTATCAACCCCCTGATCCAATCATTTACGATGCCAAGATTGAAAAGTCATGTTCGAAACTTCTTGGTAAAATATGGTATGAAATTTCTGGATTGAGAAAGAGGAAACTTTTGTCAATTATCAGTTTCGGTTGTGTGTTTTCATGCTGTGCCTATTGCCTTTATGTTAAGCAAATGTCTTGTATGATTTAACAATAAATATAATTGTAAATAAATTATTGTTTAACCAACATGCTTTCTGGATGTTTATCAGCCACAGTCACATGCAAAATATCAGAAGAAATGAGAAAATTTTCACACACATAAACATATATATATATTCTGGGATTATTCTATTTTGATCTGGTACTGTCTTAATATATTTCTATGTATTGTTTAGCATGAAGTTAGATCTATACCAATATAGAATATTATTAATGATTATATATGCAGTGAAAATCATTTAACATGAAATTGAGGGTAACTGAAATATTTTTCTTGAAAGATATTGCAAAAAAAATATATTCAACAAAATTAAGTTTATTAGAGTATATTTTATTTACATCTAAGTGTGTTTAATAAATTGATCGAGAAATCTTCATTTGCCTCAATTGCAAGTAAATATTTTTGAAGTAATTGTTTCAGGTAGAAAAATTTCATGTTTTGTATAATTCCTTGATCATAAAACTGCAAGACACTTGTTGTATTTGGAAACAAAAAGATAAGCTCTATATCTTTCAACTAGTTAGTTGGGGTGAGCTGGACAATTATCAAGTATCATTGCAACTTTACGCTTTTCTTGAAAGAATCGCTCTTCTAACTGTACAATCCAAATTCCAAAGCCAACTGATGAGAGGTAAGATGTTTTTGCGTAGCATTTGTAGGGTTGGAGGGTGAAGCTACCTTATATAAAATTGGCTCGTGTCACAGGCTATTCTGGGGATATTTCAAAGCCAACTTAACATCTTTTCTATGAAACATGTAAAACAACCTCTCTTTCATTTCACACCCCTCTTGAATCTCGCCACCATGGGTGGTTTTTTTCCAAATTTTTCTTCATTTCTTGAAGGGAAATATTTTTGTGATAAGCGATTTTCGTTTCGTGTTAAGAGAAAAATACATTAAAATACACAGTAGTTTGTCAGGTCCCTTGTATTATTTTGGGTTAACTGATATTTCATTTAATTGTTTTCGTATTAAATATATTTCACTGTAGTTTGCTAACTTTTTCTCAGAAATTAAGTAAGTGATGCTAATTTTCAATTTTTGATAGTTTATTTTGAATGTAAGTATCTTAAGATAGTTGAATATGTAAAAAAGACAGTAATATTAAAATGTATGTTACTGCTGATCCTGATTGAGTATTCAGATATATGTGTGGCAATTATTGAAATTGATAGGATTCTGAAGGGTTTGTATTTAAATGCTGATGGGAGGGGGTGAAATGCTTACAAATTTTGTACAATTATTCTTGATATATACATTCCTAAAACTGAAAGAAAAAATTATCACTATAACAATTTATCAGATATATTGAAGCAAGACAGTAAATTAAAGATGGTCTTTTCATTAGTGATTCATTCAATAAATTTTCAATTATGGAAATGATTCCAAATATGTCAAATACATTGAATGAACATCTGTACCTATTTTTTTCCTCTGGTTATCCATATACTGCTCTATGGGAAATGAAATTTACAAGTAAGTCCGTAACAGTTATATCCATAGTTGCATGTTCCAACAAAAAGATTATACTTTTGAGTACCAGAACTCCTTGCATTCAGAGGCAAAAGCAATATCATGAAATGGGCTGGATTTTACAGGAAGTATTTCGTCAAGATACACATCTTTAATAATGAATTTATGTCAGTGGCCTAGTATCAGGAGGAAATTTTAAACCCATTGTGAGACTATGAGCAATAGTTAGTCCTGTGATTTCTTCTTTATGGATAGAAATGTTTATTTATGTTGTGCTATTACTGATGAGTACCTAAAGAATAAGGGTATTTTTCTCTCATATATATAGTGATCAGTGTATCTTCTGACCTTAATCCCATAGAAAGTCTTTGGATGGCGTTGAGTGTTTTAATATATATATAAACTAATATTGGCTTTAGGAAATGTGATGTTGAATTATAAATCTGCGATACCAATTTGTTAATAATTTTTTTCCTTATCTAAAGTAAGGCAGCAGTAGCTTAGGGGTCAAGGTAATGAACTTATAACTGACTTGTCATGAGTTCAAGCCCAGCACCACTGAAGATCTGCCATGTAGGGGGGGGGAGCATTGCACTTTAAATCTGTTGAGAGCTCAAACCTCCTCCCATTGCTGTGGTGTGGTAGTTAGGAGAGGAGCTGCCAGCTCTGGTGTCATCCTCATCACTTGACCATGGTTCAAACTTAGGAAGTCTGTCGCCAAAAGCCGCCATGACCTGAACAGTGCGATGTTATTATTCACTTACTCACCCATCTAAAGTAAATTATTGAAAAAAAATTTTCCTTTAATGAATAATTATTTAAAAAAACAGTCAAAACAAATGAATTAAAATCTGAGATTTAGTCAAAATTAGTAATGTGAAATTTCCTTGTTTTTTTATGAGCTCTGTAGATTGATGAAAAGCTAAAAACCTCTTTTATTCTTTTCAGAATATATTATTGATGGATATGCAAACCATATGGCAAATGAGCCTTTTAAAACTTTATTTTTTTTTTAGTTAAATGTTTTAGATCTATTTATAAATAATGTTTAAATTCCTGGAAGATGTTGCAACATTCAGCAATAAATTATTTAAGTTATGCTTGATAACCATGCGTATCTCATGAATAATTAGAGTTGTAATAAACTAGAAGCAGCAGCATGATCCAATTAGAGATATGATTTTTCCTATTGTACTCATAACTGTCATAGAATACAATTGGAGATTCAACATATAAATTTTGGTTGGGCCTCAATGTCCTTGTGAAGTTATCACTTCAAATGTTAATCCTATCACATTTAGAACTATAAAGTTTATTATCATCATCATATTGTACAGTTTAGATGCAATGCTATAATTCATCAATTCCAATTTGTAGTCGATATTGTATAAACTGAATTCTTACAGAGAAAATTGCATTTAATGTTAAAATGAAAGTTTGTGTGTGTGGTATAGTTTGTATTGAATTAATTGTTTTTAAATATGAAATGATTTTAGTTTTTGTTGTTAGATTATACATCTCTACCACAAATGACACCCAAGAGTATTTCCATGCCAGCCAACTTATCTCAGTCTGTTGCTGAAAATTCTTGTGCTCCTGTAGTCATTGCACCTCCAGCAGCTGTCATAGCTCCTTCTCCAGTGAGAATGTTTACTTGTTTACATGCAATCCCATAAAAATGGGAATTTTAATTTTCTGATCAGCAAGTATTGTTTATTATAATCTGTTTATGTGATACTTTTCAGTATTATAGTTTATAAAAAATGCTAGGCAATGTTTTTCCCCCAATAATGTATACCATCGGCACTTTTGCAAAATTAAAAGACATTTCCTATAAGCAAAAAACATTGCCAAATGCTGTCATAATTTTTATGCATGCAAAAATTTAAATTCTTCCATGTGCTTCCATATCAGCCCATTGACAAATAAACTGTTGAATATTTGGAAGAATTAAATACTGTACTTAAATAAAATACATAGCCTTCAAATAAATAAAAGATCTGACACACAACTAGATTATTCAAAACCCCTAAACACTAAATTGCATTCAAGGTCATGATAAATGAATCTTCTTTATGTAGAGGATACACAAATTTGTTTAATTAGAATCTAAATTCTGCCTTGCAAATTTGTAAGATTTCTTGTTTTGCTAAAACCCACAATCTTTCAGGTACTTGTATATTAGACCATATTTTTGGTAATACTCCACTGCATTCTCTTCCTTAGAAAATAGATACCAAGTTTTAATCATTTTTCATAACAATACAAACGAATATTACAATTTAAAAACAATGTTATTATTTTCGAGCTTCCTTGAAGAAGATTGTGTTTGAACATTTGCATAGGAATAGTTCTCCACTATTAGTTGCATATTGCAGCATTTGGTGAAATTTTTTTATCTGGTGAAATTGGTTGGTTGTATATGTGAATGCCTTTTTTCATTTTATTTTGTTTACTAACCATATATTTGCATTTCCTTTAATATTCAGTTATCATGCTGATATAACCTTAATTTTACTGTACATATTTTTCAACAGTAATTAGTTTAATACTTACATCAATCAAAGTATAAAATTTCTCAGAAATATGCTAATGTTTCTCAATTGTAGAGAAAGATAAAATATTTCTTAAGTGTGCATACTTTACTTCTCAAAAGAAATTTTTGATTTAATCCTTTTTGTCTTTTATGACTCCTCACTCTATTCTAAAAATGTTTCATTTTTTTTTTTCCTTCTTTTTTTTTTCAAAATAATTTTTTTTTCCTTTTTTTCACCAGGAGCCATCCAAACAGGAATCAGGTTTCATTTCAAGACTTTTCAACAAATCATCAAGCCCAAAAAATTCTTCTGTAGAAAATAATTCAAAAAAGGGTTAGTTTTCAATTGTTCTTAATTTTTTTAATGTGTTAAGGCATTTTTTATTTTTATGAAACAATATTTAGTAAGCAATTTAAAACATTTTATGTTTTTTGCTCATTTAAAAATTAATATCTAGATATTTTTATCTATCAAAAAAATTCAAAATGTAAATCTTTATTTTTTAATACCAAAATTTAATTAACTTAAATGGCAAGCTGCTATCAGTAAAATTGAATGAGAAGTATTAAGTATTAATCATCATCAAAACTTATCTTTAGCTGAATGCTGGTGGCAACAAACTGTTGTGCTGATGATTGATTCGAGTAATGTAACTCATTTTGTATTTTAAATTATTCCTTTTATTCAAATTCATATTCTAATATTCTTATGTATTCTATGTTAAATTTATTTAATTAACAAACTCTCATATTCTTTGAGTAAGCTGCTGTGTTTTATTATAAAATGGCCATCAAAGCTCATAGTTTAAAAGAGGAAAGCATGAAAGGCAGACTTAAAATTGTAGCCTAATATGTTGAGTAAATCAATACTTTTGGTTTATATTTTTTGCTTGATATTCTGTGAATATATATGTATTCCATGCCTTTAATGTATTTTCAAGATGCTTTAAACTGATAGCCCTAAAATACTAGCATTACAAATAACTGATATCATTTATTTATAAAGTTATTGTTAAAAATTGCCCATTTTTATCTTGTTCCAGAAACTGTGGTAAAGCCTTCGGGAGTGAATGATGAGAGTGTTACCAGTGTGGACGATTTTGTTCCTGATGATGCTGATCAAACATTCAATTCCTTTTTAGAAGATTCTCCAAAGAATACTGGTACAGAAAATGTAGCTAATATTCCTGAAGCAGAATCTGAAAGGTATATAATTTTGCTAAAATATAAGTAGGAATGTAACTTAATGAATTTTAGCAAACATTATATATACTATAAACTAAAGAGGAAGAAGTATTAATAAAACACTTTGAAATAGAAATATGTGAAAGAGATCTTAGTTCCAGATTCTGTTTGAATACTTAATTATTTTTTCATTTTTATCACTTCAAATTTTTTTAAGTCTTAATTTTCATGAATTGAAGAGAAGTCTTCATTACCAGATATTTTAATATGAATATGAGCAATTTTATTGTAAGTGTTGGTGTATGCAAGAGCAAGTGAACATTAAAACACTTAGGAGCACCTTTTGACAATTTTGGAAAAGATGCCCCTTCTAAGGTTGACATTCAACATAAAAATAAAGGCAGGAATATTAATATTGTAATTTTCAATTTTTCTATCGAAAGAGCTGTTGCAAACTTTTTTGACAGAACCAGTTATTGTAAAATTGAAGGTTTTTTTTTTTACTATGTTCCTATTTTGTACGTATCATATGTTTCTATGTACTATGCTCCTATCTTTTTCTTATAAATGAAAGGAGCAATTGAAAAACATTAAATTTATAATGAAGCAGATTGCATTATATATGAAAAACAAATGGTTCACTCATGTAATATCATTTAGAAGTAAAAATGTAGGAAATAATATATTTTCAATATAACTTTAAAAACATTAGTCCATCTCTCCATTTTTAATTCAAAAAGTAAGCTTAAATTATATTGAAATTGATATTCTGATTTTTTAAACCATATAAATAGTATATTTCATCTGTGATAATTTATTTTTCTAAGTGATAACATTTAAAAATAATTTTTAATAACTTATTTGGTTTTTATAGTGAAGAGGATACTGGCAATCCAATGGTTGCTGGCTTCCAAGATGAATTAGATCCTGAAGATGTTGTTGCAAGTGTTAAGAATGAAATTGTTCATAATGTAAATGAACCATCTGATCACAGTAGTGATGATGAGAAGCCCAATCCACCAAAATTAACTGGTATATTAGTTACTTGCATATGTTCCTTGTATTCTATTCTGTCTTTCATATGTTACTGTGCAGTTTAAATTTAAAAAAAAAAAATTGCATTGAAATTGTATAATGTATGTGTTTTTATTCATAATGTGTTGTTTTGTTGTTGCTTATGCCACCTGATCAACAGTAACATCAGATTGAGGCCCACGAAATTGGTAGCGGCAAAGGGCTAGATGTATGCCTGTTGTTAGCCTTAGCTTTGAGAACCATGCAGGTGACAGTAAAATTTTGCTCGGTTCTGCCCCAATTTTGAAGAATACCCTGGGGGTGGACAGGAGCCTCTCACCTCTCTTCCCCCTTCTGCCAACCTCAGGAGAGGACTTGACACTATTTAGAATACCCCCAGTTGCTGCAAAAGCACTATACATTTACAAACATCCATGCCTTCTCTGGAATTCAAACCCAGGCCCTACGGCACCTCAGTCAGCATCACTAACCACTATAGAGAATGGGCAGCTTTAATTCATAATTTGAGCATTATTAGCATACATTAGTTAATAAACAGGGTTATTAAATAAATAAGAATTGTATCATTAAAATGTTTTCTTATGCAAATTATTTTGGTACCTGTGTATTAAAAAAAGTAGCCAATAAATTCTGTTGAATCAAAAAATGTTGCCAAATGCCACAATATGCAGCCAATAGTGAAAATCTATTTCCTATCATTTTCAGACTACAATCTCGTTCACTAATGTTCTAAATTATTATTTTTTCATAAGTTGTACTGCTCTGGTGCATGTTAAAATAAAAACATGCTAAAATTAATAACATTGTTTTTAATTTGCATTCTTCTTTTATTTTAGTGGAGGGGGGGGGGAGAATTATTAAAATTTAGGATCTATTTTCAGAGAAAAAGAATGCAATGGGAGTATTTAGGTCTAATATGCAAGTGCCTGAAAGACCATTTAATTTAGCAAAATAAACAATGTGAATTTGTATGACAAAGGTACATTTTTACTTATGCAAACTTATATTGCTTAGTCTACATGAAGATACATTTGTCATGATTTTGAATAGAATTGTGGTATTTTGACAGCAGAAATAATGTAGTTAGTATATCTTTGGTTTATTTTAAATATACATGATTTGTTTTTAAAATGTTGTTTAATTATTAGATACTTACATATTATACCATCAACTAATTTCTTCAAATCAAAAGACATTTCCAAATGCTGTCAATAGTGGAAAACTTTCTATGTGTGTTCACACACAATAATAATAGTAATAGCTAAGATAGCATAACTTAAAGCAAAACAAAAAGCAAGAAAATAAGAGTATGATGGTATATGATTTGGTCAGCCATCTTTGCTTGAAATTAATTATAAATTAAAATGTTTCCCAGATACAGATACTTATTTTTTACTTTATATTACAGAAATTATTCATATCTTCATAAAGCAACAGATAAGATACAAAAACACAAAAATGATGTGAATAAAAATTTTAAAATGAAAGAAGCACACCATGTGAAAAAGTGTATGAAAGTATACTCATTTAATGCTAAGGATTTTAATAATGTGATGTAGAATATTTATTATTCTCATGAATAGTTGAAAGAAAATACATTTAACACGGTATCAAAATACATCATTGCTTTTGTTATTGCAATGGATATAAAAAAAAAAGTAGTTTGCTATTAAAGTATACCTTTCAGACAGATTGTCTTGCAGTTAAAATGCTATAATTTTGCAAATTTGTTTGAATGTGCAAGTTTATAATATTTCATCTAGAAATGTCATCAGATACATATGTGTCTGATATGATATGTGCCATATATAAAAACATATAATAATGACTCAAGTTCTATCTTCATGGTATAATTTCCTGTTTAACTTTGAATACTTTTAGAATGTTGGAAACATTGTAAAATAATTCCAACTCAGAAGTCTCTAGATTCACAGTGGTAGTAAAAGTGGTGAATAGCATTATTTTCTATGTAAACTTTTTTCAATCATGAATGTGTAAAAATAATTTGAATCACAAGACTTTTAATTAATAAAAAGTTTAGCGCTTTTTGTTAATTTCATTTTTTGTTCTAAATGTTTAAAAAAATAATGTTTGGTTATTTCTTATATCAGGAGTGTTTCCTTACGAGAAAATATAGTAATTTATATTTTGTGTTTAAACACTGCATAAAATCTGACTTTTTTATTTCCCACATTTATGAAACTGAAATTTAGTGTGCTGTGTTAATTGAAAATTCTAAATCTTATTTTCTATTTAATTCAATGCTGTTTTAGAAAAGATTGCAGAAGCACCTATGCCTGTGGAATCATCAGTAAGTAGCTTGCTTCTATTATTTTGTTGCTTGCTGATTTTCTTAATTTTGATATGTTGAGTTTCTTTAACTACTTATTGTTTTTCACTTATAGTGTAATAAGTTGTTAATGTTTTATATATTTTAAGAAATAATTTATTTTTTGCTTTAATTCTTGGTATTTACAAAGTTTTAAAAATCTATAATCATAAATAAATTATTGGTATGTCAAAATTAAAATTTTTTGTTCTAAAAAGAAGCAAAATATATTATAAAAATTTGGAAGTTTAATATAGAGTTAAATGTTAAATAATTTTTTAGTGTATTTTCTTCCCTATTTTTATTGAAAGCAGATATGAAATTATCATGGACATTCCCAAATATGTTTTCATTTTTATGCTATAAAATTAGAAAAATACTATAACATTTCTTAATTTAAAATGAGGATTTAAATAAATAAAAATGTAGTGAAATTCGAAAAATTAGTGTTTTTAAAACAATTTTTCTGTAATTTTGTTTTAAGGATTTTCTGCGTATATTTTTTATCTATAAATATGCATTATTTATAAGAATAGAAAAGATTTTTTTAAAGCATTATTATTTAATATAGATTTCAACTGAGAAGGAGGACACTCCTATTGAATCTGATCCTGTAGGAAATATGTTGAATTTAGAGGCTGAGGATTTGAATATTTTAGAAACAATGTATGATTATAAGAGAAAGACATCTAGTGAGACTCCAAGTGGTACTTTCATTCTTTCAAAATTAATTTCTTTTAATTTGTTGTAGTTAAATTGAGTATTTAAGTTTTCTTTAGTTAGGGATCTAATTATTTGAATTTCTTTCAGTTCCCAGTCGATCTTCTCCCAGTGCAACACCTGAGGGTTCTGAAGCTGTAAGCGAAGATTCTACTTCAACTAAAACTAAGAAGCATAAACATAAAAGCAAAAATAAGGTAATATTTTTTAAATATTAATGTTTTTTTATAAATTTCTTTTCATAAAATTTTAAACCTTTTTATTGGATTTCTTATTTACAAATTGACATAAGTATTAAAAAATAACAACAGAATTTTAAAAAATATTTGTGCAAGCTATTTTTATTGACTAATTTTAAGTTTTAATTTTTGTATTTATGTAAAATATCAGTGTGTCAATTACGCAGCTAATTATAAATAACATAATACATATACTGTAGAAATGATATTATTAAAAATAAAAAAAGAGGTGAGCTTTAAAAAAAATTAGACTTCTGCATTTATCAAAAAATAGATATGCACACTTGATATTGAGTTTGGAGATTTTTTTTAATGCAAGATTTAACTGTTAAGAAAATTATTTAAGTATATATATATTCTAAAACCCTATTTTCAAGGTAAAAAATTATATACTTAATATTTTTAATTCTCTCTACTCCTTTAGGATGAATCAAAAACTCACAAAAAATCCCACAAGCACAAAAAACACAAAGAAAAGGATGAAGTAACAAATAAGAAAGAAATTGCACAAAAGAAAAAACATCGTGAAGTTGGTGAATTGGATAGTTCTTCAGATGTCGATAAATTGGAAGAATTCTTGGGGAATAATGAAGGTGGAATTTCTAACCAGCAATATGAAGTTTTTTAAAAATTTATCTTTCACAGAATTAAAACTTATTTTATTGGGATAGAGGAAATGCTTGCAAATTATTTGTTACTGATTGTCACAAAGGAAGAAAAAAATGGTTTTTGAATTAAAAAATTATGCTCGGTTGTACGCTGAGTAAAACAAGTGCTATTGCTATAACACATATAGGTGGTACCATCCATTTCAAAGCTTTGAACTGTCCAAAAAATATCCATGTTTTCAAAATGAAAAAGGATTTTACTTTTTTAACCATTTTCTGCCTATGTAAAATAATTCATGTTTAGGCAAAGTCTGAAATAATTTAATTCAAAGAATCTATGCAACTCAAGTAAATGTTTGTAAATTTTGATTATGCATGAAAAATAAAAGAATCAATCAATTATTTTTGTGTATTTCTTAAATTGTTTGATTTATTTAAATCCTTGTCTGTGTAAATGAGAATTTCAGAATATTTTTTAAAATATATATACTGTTATTTGTGAGAACAAACTAACTTTTAATATACATTAGGGTTTTATAATTGAAAGTAATTTATCAATTTTTCATTTAATTTGGATTTATGAAGATTCCTAATTATACAAATTTTCAGAATACTCTTAAAATATGGTACTTCATAATAAAATTGAGTTGATTGAAGAATAACATTATGCATTGTACATGTTAGAATCTCATTTCATAAATTATTTTGAAAGAAAATCTCCAGTTTGAACTGCTTTTCCCCAACAAATACAAAATTCACTATCTTATCTTCTCCAGATGCTGAGCCATAAAAACTTTCTAAAAACTCTCGCACATCTGTCACCTAATCAATAACTGTAATATACAATGTTGCAAAGTAAAGAAATGACCTCTAATACATATTTTTTGCATTAATTACAAAAATTTCTGGAAGTGGAAAGAAAGGCTGGAGCATCCTATCTACTGGATTTATTAAATTAAGAACAATTAAGACCCTATACTTTAATTATTATAGAAAATTATCAGTTTTTTTCATCAAAGTTCATGCTAGCAACTTTTCAATTACTTTAAAAACTCTTCTTTTCCACTCAAATAAATTGTTCACAAAGAACTTCATGGCTTTCAACTTGCTGCTTGCAAGTCATTTACTTATTTTCACTAAAGGAAACTTACAATTGTACAAGTGCATTTATATTTTAAAGAAGCACTTCAGTAAAAAAAATTAAACATACATTTAAATATTTAAGAAAGTAATTGTGCTTATATATTAGTTATCTATATAGCATAGCCATTGAAAAGTGCTGGATTAAATTCATTTCACTAATATAATTCCAAACCACACTTAAGTTTTTTAGAATAACCTTACATACTGATTTTCATTCAGAAGTATTGATAACCCTCTTCTCTGAAGATGTATTTTAAATCTCTAATTTTATTTCATTCAATCTAATTGTCATAGTTATTTTTAAAAGTAATTCTCTTTAACAATTTAAACGTTTTTCATGATGTTCTACTTAAAATATTTTAATTATTTTTATACAAAAGATAGCAAATAAGATATAATTAATAGTTTCAAGATATTTAAATATAAATAAATGCACAAACAAATTATACTTAAATGTAACATCTATATAACTAAAAGAAATTTGTTGCATTTTCATAAACCCCAAATCAATTTAACACTTAATTTATACCCTTAAATTGATAAGTACTTCAGAATGAATCAATTATTAAATCATCTTTATTTTTTAAAAAAAAAGCCTTCATGCATGTAGTACGTCATTCTTAGTATACATTACTGAGTATCTGGTGTATTACAATCTAATATTCATGTTTAATCTGCCCACATAATTATTATTCATTTACTGAAGTAATCGGATAATTTTGAAAGGTTAAGAAGTACTGATTTTGTAAAGCTATTAATTATTTTTAAAAAGTGAACAAACTTGAAAATTTAATTATAGTAAAATAACAAACAAGCAATTTTTAAAATTTTTATTTAACTACATGTTTGAAGCATTTTTTAAGCTTTTCTTTTACTTTAGGATAATCAACTACAACAAAAACAAAATAGAACAATTTTATAATCTCAAAAAGCTCAGAAAGATATAAAAATACAGACTGATAAAATGCTAATTTTAAGTAAAATTTATAAAAATATTTTTAATTTTATAAAAAAGCAATTTATACATAAACACAATAAACTTTATACAAACAACATAACAGCAAGACAAGATGAGATACAATAATATATAGCTAAGAGAATTCTTTTCTCAAGTACTATGAAATCTGCTCAGACAAAATGGAGTATTAACTGATCACAGGTTATTTTTAAAGATAATTCACTTAGTAAATGTGTGCATTTTATTCTTTGATATTCTTAACAGTGTGCATGAGATATCCTTTATTTTGTATAATTCCACGACACTTAACAATAATTGAATAACGAACAATCCAACTAATCTTCCAGTCTTCTGGTGTTCTTACTGCTGGTTCTAAAATCTTATGTAACATTTTATTTGGAAGTAACACTACAAAGAGAAAAAATATTAAATGCAACAACAAATTTAATGTTAAAAATTTTTTAAAAATTAGAATAGCTTTTAAAAAAATTATTTAATAAAATGGCAGAATTTTTTGAAATATATGATTCTATAAATGATTTCAAGACCTTATGTTTGCTTAGCAGCTCAGAAATTTCTTTTTCATATATCCTCTGTTTTTATAAGCATAGTTCATTATGAATATTTGTTATTAAGACACATTTTGGCAATATAGAAACTAGACTATATACTGAACACATAAAAAAAAATAGGGCACCCTTAATAACTTTATAATTCTTATCCCAGTACGACCAAATTGGAATAATTTTGAATCGCTCGAAGAGAACTAAATTAAGATTAATTAAAGAATTTTCTCATAAAATTTGACATTTTTGCAGAATTAAAAATGATCTAAATAGTCTATATTCCAAACTTTATAAACATCTTATAATTTTTTCCAGATATTCATGTAAAGACATAAAGAAGTTGTTCTATTTTACTAAGCCCAGAAGATTCAAAATATTTTCTTAGTTTTCAAGCATTACATAATTAGTGAATTGATAGTTAACAATGATATGTTATATGTACATTTAACACAGAAAAATTGAGAAGCATAGCTTCTTTACTGAATATTTATGAATTACTAAAGGGAAATGCATAAGATTTTAAATTTAAAGATATGACATGATAAATTAAAACATTTTAAACTTAAATAAGTTAAAACAAATCTTTTTACTTATATATAATTTGTATTATCTTATATCCCCCCCCCCATTTATTTTTTTTTAAAAATAGTTTAAAAATTTTTTTAGAAAAGTATTGAGAGTAAAATTTTATACTGGTACATGTCTGAGATACTAACTTAACAACTGATGATTCAGTTTTTACATATTTCACTTAAGTTTACATTTATAATATTGCTACATTACTACATACAAATGATTTAAAACATTTTTTTTTTTTTGCAACACTCTGAATTTAGTTGCTAGATAATTAAAAATTAATTAGTACACAGCTCCTTAATGTATAGAAAAAGAATCATAACTCTCTTCTTTCTAAAAAATTTTTTTCTAGACTATCTGAGGAAATTGCCTGAAATCTTGAAGTTAAATGATAAATTAAAATACCTAAAAAAGTTGGTTGGTAATAATTTACTTTTTTTTACAACTTTATTTTTAATAAATTTTCCTATTTTTTCAACTGAAAAATAATTATCCATCATTTAAAGAGAAAAGTTTTGGATAAAATGTATGGGAGAAATTTATTTATAGTCAACCAAACATTTAAAACAATTAACTTTATTGTTAAAACCCCAAAATTGGATAATTTTGAACAGAACTTAACGGAATTCGTGAATAATTTTAAAGGTAAGAAATCAATTTAATAAATAAGGCATCTGCAATGAGAAATTTTTTTCATCAAAGTTAACTATATAATCTAATTAATTAGACTAATTTCTTAACATAATTTATTTTCTTTACAAACTTTTTTTATTTTTTTTATTGACAAATTTCCTAGTGGGGCCATGTTTACTCATTGTGAATCTTGTGCAACCCATTTTAAAACTATTATCTCAGCATTATATAAAGTTAACAATATGCTAGTTATTTTGCCTAATTTATTATTTTTATTTGTTAATACTAGAACTTAAAATTTTACAATTAAAGTTATTCTTTGATGCAGAATAAACTTAAGCTCATATGATAATAGAGTGCTTTCTCTCCCCTTTTTTTTTATCACTGAAGGGGTCAACATTTAAATAATATTCTACAATGAACTGAATTTGTATTATGTGATAATATTTAACTGAATATTACACGCTTTATTATTTAATTATTACAGATTAAAATTCATTACTCAAGATCACAATAATTACCTCTTGAATCATTGTGAGTAAGAAGCTGTATATCATGTTCTTTAGCAAATGCTATTAGTTCTGGAGGCATCACACAGCAAGATTCTATATTTACTTGATTAACACTGGGTTTTATCTAAAACAATGAAAAAATAATTCAAATTTATGTAAATCAAATTTTATTTTTCATGACTGCAAAATATTTAAAAAAAAATATGTTTAAAATTATTATTTTTTTTTAAAAAAAATAGATGGAATTTTTTAAAACATTTAACAGAAATAACATGAAAATTAGCTTTTGTTACTTCAGTTAACCAAAATTAAAAAACTCTCACATACAACGAACTTAACCACTGTTTCACAATACGATAAAAATAAATTATTGATATTTTTATATTCTACAAACCTTCTTTCCATAGAAAACAAATAAAATCTGAATACAATCAAGAGCATTGAATAAGGAAGCATTACACTGTAGTGCTAACACTTACATTAAGATGAACTATTTCCCCCCTCTTCTCCTTTTTAGGTACCGTAAAACTCGGTGTATAATGCACACCACCGTATAATGCACATCTATACTTTCAAGCTGCGTTTTTTAATTTTTAGGTATATTCGCCATATAAAGCACAGTCCCTTTTTTGAAGAAACTTAAAAGTGTACATGTGCACTGCTCTTATGTTTTGAAGTCATTTATTCGAGATATTATTCCAACCTTTAGAAAAGAACAAAAATAGTATACTTCTAGAACTGTAAGCCTTTAAGTGCATAAGAAATGCCATTTCTTTTAAATAAAAAGTATTTCGATTCTTGTAAAAGTATTTTTTTCTATGCTTATCTCGTTTTTCTTTTATTTTTAAAGCTCTCCTTTTTATACCTATCATATAAGTGCACCCGTTAATTTCGATTTATTTTTTGTGTTAAAAGTGTGCATTATACGCTGGATTTCATGGTATTTTTTTCAAAGCAAGGCACGAGATGATGCATGTCTGTATTGCATCAAATATTGGTTGTGAAGTAGTACTGTAACAGGTTCAGTAGCAAGCATTTCAATTAACTTCTAAGGAAATCTATATTTAAATGATCGGTTGAAAACATTAATGGCTGATTCATTTTGCCTTGTGATGGAACTGTGATATATGCATACAATTGCTATTCAGAAATCTGAAGTGGGAAAAGAAAATGTAATTTTTGTTGTTTGAAATTAGAATTGGTGAATTGAATTAAAACTTCAGCTGAGCCTTTGTACTTATTCTGGAATTTGAACCTGTAACTTCATGTTACTATTTGAGAGTTAAGTGATTTATTTTATTATCATTAGCTAAGATTTGAGATATATTTCACTCTTATTGAATATTTACCATTAACATATTATGATTAGAATAAAGAAAAGTTGATTTTTATACTTTTGTCTTCACCACTTTTTAAATAGTAGGTCAAAAGGGAAAACAGTTAATTGTGGGGATTTTTATATGATGAAAGTATGACTTCATAAATTCAATGGTCATCATGAAAAAAATATGTGGCAAATACTTTATTTAAAAGATTTTCGACATGCTTGATTGTTTAAAAAATAGTATGTCATTAGTCTACAGTTACAAAAAATAATAAAACATTAAATAATAATAATAAGTTAAAGCATAAAACTAGTGATGTCAAGAGAGGAGTTGGATTAGGCTGTTAGAGAAAAACCACAATGTCTAAAAGATAGATTTCTGAAACAAATGAGTTTCCCTGATTATTATGCAAGTATTCCTGGTTTGAAAATACTTGTGGTATTAATATAAGTACACGAACTGTTCTAAAGATGATGTATAGAATGTGGTGTACATGATTTTCCTTATAGAAAAAACAAGTAATATAAAAAAATAATTTTGAAGTCAATTCCTACTTATGTCAACAAAGAAAATTTTTATTTTAGTTACTTTTTATTAAATAGTTACAATTATAATATAAATAAGTAAATACATATGACAGAATTACAATACTAAGTGACAAAATAGAAAGTGATTTTCCTTGCAATTTTCTATTTTCCTTTCTATATATGGTGTTGAACTATTTTGTTTGTTACTATTTATTCATTAATTAAATTTAATTATTCCGATAAAATAGTATAGTAAAAAAGAAATCTCATTCTCAAGAAATTAGGCCATCCCAGGTGGGATTCAAACCTGTAGGACTATTAATTTTGTTAGTTACTATTTATTTATTTTTTAATTTAACTAATGAATTAATATTTGAAAAAACTATATTAACATCAAGTGTCATCCACTACAAGTTTTTAAAAATTGTATTTGAACTTGAATGGAAGAATAGAAAGTATTTTATTAACGATTGAAAATTTGAACAAGATATATTTATATAAATATATATAGGGTGAGAGTGAACTAACAGTAGGAGTTGAAATGAAGAAGCAACTTTATTGGGAAAAAGAAATATGTTTCATGAACAAGGATTCAGGATATATTCATTTACTGATGAATCCAAATTCAACCTTCATGGATCAGAGGTTAAGCAGTATGTTAGGAGAGAAAGAAAAGTATATCATTAAGATTGCACATTGCAAACTGTGAAATCCCTAATGCGACAAATGGTATGAAAAAGGATGTCCAATAAAAGAGTTGGATGACTGAAATTCCCTGTTTAACATCAGTTTACACACACACAGGGATATTTGAAGCAAATTATTTGGGATATTTTTATACAGAAAAAATTCATACAGCACAAGATTTAAAACCCTGTCATACAGCAAAAATTGGTAAGTAGGGTTGCACTAGTCTTGATCTTGATCCTATAGAAAACAAGTAACATATCATGGGTATACAAATTTAGGCAAAGAAGCCAGCTACCAAGATTAAAATGCACAAAAAGCATTATTAGACCACAATGCTATGAAAAATTGGCCACAATTTCATTCAGATATTGATTTTCTTCATTAGCTACTGCAAGATTGTCATTGCAACTCATAGAAGATCTACATGTATAATAATGATTTTTATTCTTTTTCCTGCAATCACATCAACAAGCATGTAACATGTGACTACAGTTACATAAAACTTATTATCAATTACTGTATTTATGCACCAACCTTTCTGTTTCAAGTTTTGATTAAATATTGCATTTTTCACATTCAGAGTAATTAGGTGCTTCAAATATTATGTAAAAATTAATTCTATACGTTTATTTTATTTAAAAAAAATATCTTAAAAACATAATCACATAATTTGCCCACTTTAACATTTTAATGCAGTTTCGCGTGAATGTAGCTTAAAAAAATTGCAGCGGAGTACTTTCTTACATTAAGGAATTAATAATCACATACAGAAAAAGTTCTTAAAAATTTATACACAGATATACTGAGAATCTCTATCACTGTCAATATATTTAAAAATCAACAGAAATCACTGCAACATATTTCTTGAAGTATAATTTAGGAAGCAGGAAAAATACTCCTTTTATCATGTAACAAAAAAATAATCACATGCTTCAACTTTCACACTTGAATTATTTCCATTTCCAAATGCACATGTAACCTTTAATATATATTTGCTAAAAAAAACCACAAAAGATAAACTGATAAAACAGCCTTTCTGGAGATAAGTCTTAAAAAAACACTATTACTTTTAGGTTTACTATTAGATAAAGCTTGCATTTAAATGGATTTATCTTCCTTATCTCAAAGTGTCTGTTACAAAAATTACTCACCAAGTATATCTTTTTTGCTATTCAAAGTCTCAATTGATAACTTTAAAACGAAAATAGCATGTATTTACCAATCACTCAATATGTTTTGCTCAAACTTGTCCGATTTCATACAAATTAATTTTTTAATACTCAAGAAAGAGATTTGCAATATATATATATATATATATATATATTGTAAAAATATTTTTGAAAAATTTGACTTTAAGAATTAAAATAGCTTTAAGAGAGAAGTTACCATTATGTGAAAAAATAAAATTCAAAGAAACTGTGTAATCAGTTTCAATTTACATATACTATTCAAGTTTATAATTTTGTATTTTATTATTTGTAACTTAATATACACTCTGATTGTGCACATTATTGAGACTATAATCCTCATAAAATGCCTTTCCCTTAATTTTTTAAAATAAAAAACTCTGATAAAAAATAACAAAGACTACATTAAGGTGTAAACTTTGAAAATACCTTTACATACCTTACCTCAGTCCATTCATAGAGTTCAGCCAGTTCAGGAGTATCTAGATCACTCATTCCAAGAGTTACACATTTTCCTTGAAGCAGAAAATTTTCAAGTTCAGTCCAAAGCGGTTTCATTTTCTCCAAGTTAAACTTTTCTTCATTAGAAGGTGGAGGTAAGGCCAATATTAAAGAGTCTATAACACTAATATCAAGTGCATTCATCACTGAAATAATTTTAAAAAAATCGTTTATTAATATAATTTTGTATTTTAATTTTAAATAATTAATTTTTTTAATTTAAAAACAATGGTTTATATTAAATAACAGAACTCTGAAAAAATTATACACCTCAACAATAAATATACTGAATTCAATTTTAAATAAAATTTAATGTTCTGAATAACATTTTTCTTAACAGCTTTCCCCCCTATAATTCTATTTACATAACCACATAAATAAGAGATAATAATTAAGATATGAATAATTTCTAATATATCTATGTTCACACATATAACAGTTTTATAACAAGATAATTTTAAGCAAAAATTAGTTGAGAAAGCAGCAAATTACTCATTAAAGAAAAGACATTGTTAGTGAAAAAACCATGTACAGTATAAAAAAATAAAAGTTAACTATAAAACTAATATTACAATGCCAAAATTTTAAGTTTCATCTATATATATATATACATACATATACACATATATAACAAATCATTTGTATTCGAAAAATTTTAATATATTTTTACAGCATTTAATAATTTAGAAAATTACAATACACATGGATTTTAAAGTATTAATGATTATACGGTAACAAAATTTTAAAACACACCTTCTTGAATTGATGCTTTGAGATTTTCACAATTATAATCCTCCAGAAAGATTTTTACTACCAATTAAGAAAAAAGAATTAATTTTCGGTATGTTAATCAAAATGAATGTACAGTTTTAATTTGGAATTTGTTAAAATTTTAAAAGGTCAATTTGAAAAAAAAAACCTACCAGATATTTTCAGATCAGCACGATCTGATCCATTCACTTTTATAGCATTAGGACTAACACAAAAAATAGAAGTTAAATCCTGTAAAATAATAATATAAGTAAAGATAATTCAAAATAATTTATATTATATCAGATTTATATTTTAATCTCAGAATTTCCTTTTTAAAAAAAAATTATCGTTATAAGAAATTTCAAAAGAAAATAAGTAAAACTATTTTAAGAATAGATTTTGTAGATAAAAATGTTATGATTGCAAATTAATATATGAAACATGCCCAGAAATTAAGTATCGTTTTGGGAAAACTAATAAAAAAACTTTTATTAAAACAAAATTTATTTTTACATGAAAGAGCATGTCAGAAACTATTCTTAGTTACTACAATTGTTCAGACATTTTCAATATCAGGAAACCAACTTGTCAATACACATTTCAAAGAAAGATGCTGCCAGTGAGCAGTTTTGAAATTTGTGGAGAGAGAAAGAGTGAGTGAATATTAACATCACATTATTCAGCTACACTGGGGCTTTTGGCGATGAACCTCGTAATTTTGAACCATGGTCAAGTGACGAGGACGACACCTGAGCTGGCACCCCCTCTCCTATCACTCCACACCAATGGGAGGACGTTTGAGCTCTCAAGATTTAACGTGCATTGTCCCCCCCCCTACACGGCGGGTCTTCAGTGGTGCTGGGCTCAAACTCATGACAAGCCAGCTACAAGTCCGTTACCTTGACCACTTGGCTACCACAGCCACTTGAAATTTGTGGAAACTCCCTACAAAGCAATCTCATTGTGAACTGTCTGTTTCCCACTTTTTCACCATTTTCTGCATTCATTACATTTTCACCATAAATCTTTATAAGTTGACAATGATTTTCAACTGGCTTAACATTCCATGTGTTCAAAAAATGGATTGCAGAATGCACCTCAGAGCTAGTGGGATCAACAATCAGCTTATACAACTTGAATGCTTACTAATGTATGTAAAATAAACACAATCTGCTTTTAATTGAGCAACTGGACTGACAATTAGCCAGAGACACAGATGCACAAGCACTGAACAGTGATACTACTGCTGCAGCTGCGGTAAATGAAACAGTACTTAGTTTCCTGACATGTCTTGTATATATCAAAGCACATAATTTTTAAATGCTTCAAATTCTAAACTTATATGCTAAAATAACAAGTATTTTGAAAATATGTTTTGGCACAAACATATAAATGTGACATTATTAACAAAAAGAAATACAACATATTATTTCATTTTTCTTAAAGGTTACTTAAACACAGCTCTCTTAACATTCCTAACTTTTAGCTACATTGATCCATTAGTGTCTTTAGCCTATACCAATACATCAAGGATGGCGAACCAGTGGCACACGTGCCATCAATGGTATGCGACAATATTTTGGGCACACCACCGATCGAAATAGTTTGCATTTCAGTCCAAAATAACAATGTTAACAATGAAGTAATCCTCATGAGAGATCTCATTCCTGCTTTTGCTGCTAACTGTGTGTTTTCATAAATGAAATTATTACAAGAAACTTCACGTACTTTCTAAACTTGGAGAAAATTTAGATATACATGAGAAACCAGACAAAGGAAAGGTTATAGAAGAATTTATTTCCATAATTGATTCTTCAATCAAGAAATTTTCAGCAAGATATTCTCGGTTGAAATAATTATCGGAAACTCAAGTTTATTATGTACTTTGATGTGACTTTTTTTTGATAAACTAAACTTGTCCCAGTTCTACTGGTTGGAAATTGAAGAATTTGATATGCAACTGATTGTGTGATTTTCAGTATAGTTCATTATAAATTCAAAAATTTATTAAAACAAAGAAAAAGATGGAACTGGTATATAGTAAAAATGCCAGCAATGAAAGTTTAGAAATATGGAGATTGATTCCAGACACACTTAACTGTTTGAAAAAGCCGACTCAGAGGCTATTGTAACCATATTTTCATCTACCTATGCCTGTGAATCATTATTTTCAGAGATGAATACCATTAAAGTCTTGCTTAGAAACTGTTTTACGGATGAATCCAATTCTCTCAGCATGCATTCTACTAAAAGTAACATTCCTGTAATAAATTATTTGCCCCATCTAATATGCAACATTAAAAGTTACACTAATGTTACCTTATAATTTGAATTACACGTATAACTAAAACATTTACTACTATACATTACAAAATATATTTTTTCATAGTGAATAAAAAGTTTTGAGTTTTTAATATTTAGTTTTATTACATTCCCAATAATCACAAGTCAAAATTATTTGACGGCACATCTGTACCTCCTTAAACATTTCTTTAGAAAAAATGGCACATTGATCCATAAAGGTTTGCCATCCCTGCTATACATTAAAGAAAATAAAAACTGAGAAATAAATACATCTTACCTCTACATCATTCTCTTGTAAGTTTTCAAGCCAAGAATGGAAAGTAGTAGAAATGCTATCAAATACCTGTAAACAAAAGAGTAAGGAACATAGTTTGATGTCCACAGCACCTAACAAGAGGACAATAGGCAAATACATAAGCAGCAATGACAAAAATCGTTCCTATTTTTTAAAAAAACTGGCTTTGAATATTAGATTAATATAAAATATTTGTCATTCCCTATAATCAATACCTACTGTAAAATCCAGTGTATAATGCGCACCCATACTTTCAAGCTACATATTTTTATTCATTAGTATATTTGCAGTATAAGGCACACCCCTTTTTATATGAAGGAACAAGAAGTGTGCGTATGCAATGCTGTTATGTTTTTAAGCCATTTATTTCAAGTATTCTCCCAAGATTTTGAAAAAATAGTATACTTTAAGAATTAGAATCCTATAATTTCATTAGGTATGTCATTTCTTTCAAATAAACTGTATTCTGATCCATGTAGAAGTATAATTTTCTTTTATGATCATCTCTTTTTATTTTTGAAACTATCGTTTTTTATACCCGGTGTATAATGTGCACCCGTAAATTTTGGTCTTATTTTTTTGTGTTAAAAGTGCGTGT
Source organism: Trichonephila clavata (assembly GCA_019973975.1). Taxonomy (NCBI): domain Eukaryota; kingdom Metazoa; phylum Arthropoda; class Arachnida; order Araneae; family Nephilidae; genus Trichonephila; species Trichonephila clavata. Next base: position 28,391 of record BMAO01014110.1, on the reverse strand, counting down.
TATACACCAGATTTTATGGTACATTAAATCCAACTGAATATTTGCTTAACAAATAACATTTTACAACCACTTCGACTGAACCATATCACTCTTTTTCTGTTCATCGAACCCTAGAACCTCAAAATTTTCTTTCTCCCACTCCAAATTATCTCCTGCCTTACTCCTCATCAATATACAGGGTAAGAACAAATGATGGACCAATTTTTGCAAAGAGAAATATTCCAAGTCCCCCTCCCCCAGCAATGATCAATAGCTCATTCAAGGTAGCAGTGATTGAAATCCAACCATGGCGACAATGACAGAAAATATATGCATATTGGAAATATGCCTAAGTTTTTTCAGTTATTTTGGTGCAACGTGCATTTAGAAATTGCTATGCAAAAATGCCTTTCCCAGCAATAGCATTCCATGATAGTTTCATCCATTTAAGAAAACAATTTGCCTATGTAAAAAGAAAAGCAGTGGCAGGTCAAGCATCTCGGTGAGTGAATATTAATGTCACACTGTTTAGCCACATGAGGGCTTTTAGCAACAGCCCACATAATTTTGAACCATGGTCAAGTGACGCGGATGACACCTGAGCTGGAACCCCCTCTCCTAACTACCACACCACACCAACAGGAGGACATTTGAGCTCTCGACAGATTTAATGTGCATCGCTTCCCTACACGGCAGGTCTTTAGTGGTACTGGGATTGAACTCATGACACGCTAGCCATGATCCGATGCCTAGACCACTTGGCTACCGCGGCCACGTCAAGCATTTCAGAAAAGGCAGTGGAGAGGGTGAGGCAAAGTTTTGATCGGAGTCCATGAGAGTTGTGCTAGTAAACTTAGGATGCTTCAGAAAATGGTATGGAAAATGTTACGAAAAAATTAAGCTGCAAGCAGTGTCATTTGAAATTGACGGAACAAATAACAAAGGACGACAAGTAAGCATTTGTGCAGCTTTGCTAACTGCTGACAGAATGATACTACAAAATGTATAAAAGGAACTCAAGATTACAGATTGGAAATATGTAGTGTAACAAGAGGGTCACACATCAAACATTAGTAACAGAAAAAAAAAATCTTGATATATTTTTTTTTTTACATTCTTGTATCACTTTCTGTAATGTGTGCAGTAATTTAGATATGATTTTTTAAAATCGGCTCTATCATTTATACTCGCCCTGTATTTCCCTGTGCTTCAAGGGATACGATTGTATAAAAGGGCTATTGAAAAAATGCCATCTTCTAAATAATTAATTTAACAAAATATATTTTTTTAAGAGAAATAAATTTAATAAACTGTAAAAAAAGAAATTTAACAAAAAAAATTGATAAACATTTGTTTTTTTACTAGTTTTTATTTTGATAGGACATCATATAACTTCAAAGGTAAAAATCAACATCAAATATTGGATAAATGTACACTCTTTTTATTTCTTTCAAATTCTACTAAATTAATTTGTATGATAAATCATGTCAATACAATGGGCTAAATTCATGTCATGAAGTGCAATCATATGTTTTCAGTCAATTTAATTTATGTGCCTCACTGTCTCCAATTGTTGATTTTTAGAGAAAGATTTTTAGTTTTTTTTTAAAAAGCTTATTTGTTAACAATAGAAACACACAATAGGTAAATAAAATACAAAAAACCTGCACAAAAAGGCTTAAAAAACCTGTACAAAATAAAAATTTGTTTTTAGTTTTGAAAAACTTTTTGCAAAATCAAAAGTTGGACATCTTCACCCAATTATCTATTATGATATTGTACGTGGATTTTTCAAGTACAAGACAAACAAGACAAATATCAAGTTTGAAGTTAATGAATAAAACGTGATTACATTTATCATGTGACCGCCATGAATTTAGACCATAGGTTCTCAAAGTGGGCGATACTGCCCCCTTGTGGGCGTTTGAGGCTTTTAGGGGGGCGGTAAAAGATCCAGAGAAAATTAGGGAGCGTTGAGATGGCACGGAGGGGCTTGGTCACATTAACCAAAAAAGGCTAAAAAAAAAAACACGCTGATTATGTACTATCAAAAGTAAACGTTAATACTGTTTACCTTATGTTGATTGTATGTATTTAAATCATTTCTATATCACATGTACGAAAATTTACATATTTCGGTAGTTCGGGAAGTGGATAAAAAACTTGAAGATTACATTACATTCTGACCTACATTAAATTGAATGATATAGTGCATTTTAATTCCTGTAGTGCAAGTGTTATCTTTGTCTGTGTTTTGTCCACTGCATTTCATTACATGTGTTATCCCCAAGAAACAATTAAATATGTTACCCAGGAATTAACACGATTCTTTAAAGGCTGAAACTGTCACTTTATATTCATTTTGAAAGCAGTAGTTTATTATGAATTACTTCGTACCATCAAAACCCTGCCTGTCTTTATAACAGGTAAGCTAAAATCTTTATTCCACTCTTTTAAATGAAGAAGAAATTCAGTAATGCGTTTCAATTCCAACAATATCCTACCTATGACTAAAATATATAATTTTACGCATTTAAATATATTTGTGGCAATAGATATTTCAGATTCGCAAGTAAAATAATTGAAACTTTAGAAAAAAAATTAAATTAAAAAATATATTCTTTTAGTAATAGGATATTTTTTAAAACAGAACTCCTGTTTTCGACATGTATTATGTACACTCTTATTTCTCTAGAGTAAGAGGGGGCGGTGTCGAAATATTTACAAGAAAAGGGGGCGGTATCAAAATATTTACTAGAAAAGGGGGCGCCAGCACAAAAAAGGTTGGGAACCTATGGTCTAAATCAGGGGTCAGCAACCTTTTAGCTGTGGTGTGCCAAACCAACCTACCAACATGATTCAGCGTGCCATGCAATGAGAAATATTTAAAACAATTCGATTCCCACGGCAGGGTTACGAAATAGAGGTCAAGATTTAGAGTGTTTTATATGTTTATCATGCATCATTTAAAGATATTTATTGACATAAAAATAAACATAAAATAAAACTATTCCTTCAACATAAATAAAAAATTAAAACTGTGACATAAATGTGTTTTTTAGGAATTTTTTTTAAATAAGGAGTAAAAACTTAAAATATGACTACTCTTCAATATAAATGGGAAAAAAAAATTGTACATATATTAGGCATTCTTACAAATATTTATGAAATAAGAAATAAACAACAGAAAATATAAGTGTTCATGCAACAAAGTTAAATACAAAATTTAAATTTTTAAAGCGAACCTTGAACCTGCAGAGCTCTAGTTAATGTTGCAATATAAAGGGTATAATTTGTGACTTTTAATTTGACACAAGATTCGGAATAGTGGATTCAAAATATATTTCATATGAGAACAAACTACTTTCTTTTTTATTCACTGAGCCGTAATGAGCGATACTTCATTTTATAAATATTACTCAGCAATTTTTATTTGGATTGAATATTTAATACTAATTATAAGTCACATTTAAACACAGGATTTTTTTTCCTTGTACATAAATCAAACAAACTACAAGCAAGCTGATTCAGCAGAATCGTTTTATGGCAGTGAACAAAAAGTGAAAAAAAACCCTTTATATAAAAAATGTGTAAGGTGTTGAAAGGAGAAACAGAACGATTTAATTCTATCTTATAATTTTGTAGAATGGTGGCGTGCCACTGAGAATTGCTTTGCGTGCCACATCTGGCACGCGTGCCATAGGTTGCCGACCCCTGGTCTAAATCATAGGTTCCCAACCTTTTTCGTCTCATAGACTCCTTGGCATGTTTTTTGGTTTGGCGTAGACTCCCTACTTAACTAATACTGATTTTTTTCAAATTTAACAATTTAAATATCTTTGTGACAGCTAGTATAGTGCTACTTATTTTAAAAGATTAAAATTTCTAACTGTTGTGAAAAGTATAGAGTTTAAAACTTAAGAAGTGCACACACATCTTAATTAAATTAAAACTTAATATATAAAACTTTTATTACATAAAGTAACTGAGCAATAAACAAATGCTTTTAATGGGAGGGATGAATCTAGTGTTTCAATAACAAATTTTCCACATTTGGCATCAATCTTGTCAGATTTAACCCTAAATCTCATTGATTAATAGTGTCCAGTCTTTTTTTCTGGAGTTTTGCAACCTTGCTGAAACTCCCACTAGGAAAAGCAATTAAAAACTCTCAAGATATTCCATTATTAGGGATAAATAATAGGAAGTTCTTTTTGAAGCCAAAAATGTTGATATCAGTTTCTAAACTTTACTTCAATATCTCCGTTAGTGTCTATTCCTATCAATTCCTCTCGTAATTTGACATTCCTTTTTCGATGTGACCATATGAATTCATTGCCTACTGTGGTATCACTATAATCAAAACATTCTCAAATCTAGTTTCAAAATTTGAATAAAGGGCTTTTAAATGTTAAATGTAGGTTAAAATGTCATTTTCTAGGCAGATTGTTTATGACAAATTGAGAAACTGGGAAAATTTGCATCGTTACTTTTTTACTCCTTCAGCTTAATTTTGGCAAAAAAAGCCGAAATGATGGTCGGTTTAATAAAATTTATGGTGTTGCCCAGGAACTGCAACTTAACCTCATTAAATTTAGAAAATATATTTGTTAAATAAGTAATTTATTGTTGATTAAATTTTCTTTTAAAATTAAAGTCATGATCTGATTAAACGAGAGCCATCGTCATAGACCCCCATTAATACTTCATAGACCAAATTATTTTTTCAATGCCGTGGACCCCTTGCAGTCCATATAGACCACTATGGGAATCACTGATTTAGACCATTAGCAGTGGCATAACTTCCACCCCCTCATTGTGGGAGGGTCCAAAGCCTGACTGATGCCAAGTACTATCCCTTAGTAAGATCACGCTGGGGGCCGAAACCCTGACTTTTCAAGGGAGCCCTAATATTCTCCGTTATGCCACTGTCCATTACTACATATTTATGATTAGTATATTTACTATCGAGAAAATACACAGCGTATTTTAGAAAGATTATTTTGTTGTTTATTAAAATTGCACTCAAAAGCAACTTAAATGCTACTGGCAATGAACTATGTAATTTGGAACCATGGTCAAGTGATGAAAATGACAAATGGGCTGAAATATTTTATACAAAAACTAAGTTCAAACTTAAAAATTTTCCATGCAACACACCACCTCCACACCCCTTTTCTTGCTAAAATGAAACAATTTCAAGTTTAAGAACAGTTAAAATTTTTGGTATATTCTATTTCACCAGCACAGACAATGAAGTCCCCAAAAATGATACAACTGACACCAAATGAAATAATTCCACTGATAATTTTCATCGCCACATTTTAAATGAAAGACCCATTTAAAAAAATTTTACATGATATTAAAATGTTTATGCCTCTGAAGTAAAAAATTCTTAAAACTAGCATTTATTAACATTCTTTCATGTGTATGCCATGTGCTGTTGTCAATAAAGTCTACTTGTTGAGATTTACAACGGAAAAATGAAAAAGTACCAAATTTTTTTGGAGTAAAAAAGCATTTTATTTTTTAAAACTCCATTCCTTTTTTTTTTATAACTTATTTTTCTCACAAAAATATTTTTAAATATTTAATTATTTTTAGATTTAAAACTATAAAATAAATATAAAAGATAAAACTAAGTTGACCAATATTGGACAACTGTAACAACATTACAAAATTTGTATTTTAAAGGACAAATTAAGGGCAGTTCTAGTAATGTTTTATATTCAATAATTTAAACTTGAATGATATCATTGAAAAGTTCATTCTAAAATTGAAAAGTATTATTTTAAAGGGAAAATATATAGAAAAAACTTTTATTTATCACTTTAGGCAGGTATTAAATAAAAATAAAATAAAATCCTGAATTTTACAAAAGCTGTGTCAAAAATTACAATTTTATAATTCTGTTAATTTATGCAAAAGAAAAATATAAAATAAACAGATAGCCTTGCAAATTATTTTAAATAACCCATAAAAAAATTAGGCCAAGTTAATAATTCAAAAATCTAAAAATTGCAGTATTTATAGAATAAAGAAAATAAACAATCGTCAAGAAAAATATATATTCCAAAAAATTCCAGAAGTAACAATTGAAAACAAGTGATCAAAAATTTTTAATGAAGTAGAAACTAAAGTATGTATATAGCAAAAGAATAACTTATATGTGAATTCAGAACATGCTTTGCCTTCACCTATAAATAGGCCACAAAACCCTACATCACTGATTGTATTCCACCGATAAAGAAACTCGCTAGATAAAAGTATATAGGTCAATGACAACCTTGCACAACGAATTAAATAATTACTTTAATGAGAAAACGTCAGATATTTATTTTAAATGCACACTTCGATTACATTACATTTCATAAGCAGTCCAAGAATAATATAAATTACGACACTGAAAATAGTATCAATATATCGCATAAAGCATTTTAGATATTAGAGCACCTCTTAATTCAGAAGTAATTTAAAAACATTTGATTTTTAATATTAGTTAATTTTATCAGTAATAGTTTCTTTCAAATATGATTATTTAAAATATACTCACCTCTTCGGTAGGTGTTTGCATTGCCTTTTTCTTCAATTCTTTCGAATTAATTAAATTTCCAGTGTTTACAACAACACTATTTACTTTTTCCGGCAACATTTTACAAATCAATACGAATTAGTTGCACAAAATTTAGTTAAAAGAGAAGTTTTAATGCGAAATCAACTGTTGAGACGGGTAGATTAAATCACTAATGGACCGTGAAATTACGTAATAATTCTCACAGGGGAAAAAATACTAAAAATTAAAATAACACATTCATAACACAAACAATAAATAAAATTGATGCGATTGAAAATTACTAGTTCCAGTTGCAGTTAGCAATATTAAGATACTTTAGTCCTTAATTGTTTTTGAAATAATAATTTATGATATTTTAGAGTTTATGAGGACAAAAAAATTAGTCTTATCATGTAGAAGAGAGTGCGGCAGCCAAATAACCATTGTCGCAAACTAATGGCTAGCATTACGCATTCATAGGTTCGAGCCCTGCTGCCATTGAAGACACATCGTGCAGAGAAGCTGCTACACGTCAAATCTAGAAGTGCTTAAAATCTTCACTTCAGCCTAATGTGGGAGTATAAAGAGTGGGATATCAACTGAGCAGTCGTCCTCGTCCCTTGATCAAAGCTCATAAATTCGAAATTGATTGTCAATAGCCTTGGTGTAGCTTTAAAATGTGAAATTAATAAAAAAAAATCAAATCAAATATCCCCATGTAAAGAAAAATTCTAAAATATTGTAAGCAATGTAATAGTTAAAAATAATTTTATACTGTGAAAATAAACCTGGCAACAATACATTTTTTCGTCTGTTTTCGATTTTAATGTTATGGGTAGTGTGATGCTCTTTGTTTGCGAAATCAAAACATCACTTGACGAAAGGTTTTCACTTACCGCTTCTGTTAGACGGATATTGATAGGAGCTTGATAAAGAGCAACTATCTCCATATTGGAAAGAAAGTATTATAGAACAATGCTTTAGAATTTAAATTAAATATTCGGAAATATATTTATTGTTTTTAATCGTTTTTTTAGCAGAAATTTTCTTCTATAGCAACGGATTTTGCACGATCATTTTCAGCGGTTTTAAGGAAGATTTTAAATTTGACTCGTATTTTACATATGTGACATATGGTTCAGTGTTGGAACTTTTATTTCAAGACCCAAATAAATCTGGATCATCTTCCTTTTAAATTTTTGACATGGGTATATGCTTGCAGCTAAAGTTGTTACTATGGAAAAACTTCACTTTAAAGAAAAGAAAACCCGTATGTTACAATTTTAAAGTTTACACCATTATTATTTAATTTTATTTAACTATTCAATTATTTTCTCATAAATATATATTACTACTATTGGCTTGTTGCTATGTATGCTTACTATCATAATTTTGTTTCTTGTAAGTAGTTCATGTTATAGAGGAGGTACACATGATTTTCAAAAAACAAAACCTTTTTCCTTATAATGCTTTGCATTACTTGAATTGTTTCTCAGTTTTATGAATTTAAATCTCTTCTCATCTATGTGAAAAATAATATGTCTTGTAAATATACAAAACATTAATTTTTATTCCCTAGAATAAAACAATTTGCTGAATCATTTTTAGCTAAAAATAACGTTAAAATAAAATTCTAAAAAGCATTTTAGTATAAATTTTTGAAAATTTGTTTAAATGTTGATAAATTTTTTTTTTTTTAATTAATAAGCAAATTTTGGAGGTATTTGTGGCTTTGGAATAAATTAATATAAATTTAAATAAAAATTGGAATTTTTTTAAATTTATGATTTTACAATTTTGTTAAAAGAAAACAAATTTCTTTTCCTCTCAGTATTTTTGTATATTTTATCTAAAAATATGAAAAATAATTTATATAAAATTCACACATAAAATATTAGTTGAAGAGCTATTTAGTTGGCTTTATAACTGAAACATCTATTTTTTTAAAGTCAAATTACATTAAGACTTTATTTTTCCATGGTGTTCATATTTCTTCCTCAACATAAATTATGCTGATTAATGTAGCATTTAAAATAAATTAAGTAACATATTTGAAAATTTTAATTTTATGCTTAGCTTTTAATTTAATAAATAAAGTAATTTAAAAGAATTTTTTTTACATCAAAATCTAAAAGACAGAACAATGCTAAAAGATAATTTTTATACGTAAAAAATAAAGGTGTATCAGTAAAATTTCTTTGTTCACTAAATTTCTTAACCAGAATTTTATATCTTATGGTCTTATTTTTTTTAACTGACAGAAATTACCATTCATTCTTTTTTTAATATAATAATAATATAAATTGAGTGTTTCCATTGGCATATATAATCAAATTCATGTATATGTCAAATATATACATGAAATTAAAAATAAATTTATTTCACTTTATGTGTAAATTTTTCTATGCATATTAGTTTTATATGGTACTTATAATGAAAATATCACTTTTGAAATAAATGAGTTTCTTAAATAAATTTTTGTTAAATTGTTCTAAATTGAATCTATGTTTGAAAAATGTGTCCTTCATGAAAATTATTTCATGTATTTTGTTCTGTATAAATTAATATTACATTTTTATGTTACACATTTTACTTCAGAAAATTTAAACATAACAAAAATTTTTCTATGCATATTGGTTTTATATGGTACTTATAATGAAAATATCACTTTTGAAATAAATGAGTTTCTTAAATAAATTTTTGTTAAATTGTTCTAAATTGAATCTGTTTGTTAAAATGTGTCCTTCATGAAAATTATTTCATGTATTTTGTTCTGTATAAATTAATATTACATTTTTATGTTACACATTTTACTTCAGAAAATTTAAACATAACAAATTTCCCCCCCGTAGATTGTCTTGATTTTCGAATTATTTATTCCTTTGGTTCTTTTCTTCATCCTTCTTGGAATAAGAAAAAAACAGCCAGCCTATCCGGTGAATGCTTGTAAGTCATTTATTCTATGATTGAGGTGTTTCTATTTAATTTTTATGTAATCTAGAAAATTTCAAAATTTTATTTTGTCATAAACATAAGAAATTTTGAAATTAGGAAATGCTATTGTTCTCACTCTATTTCGTATTTTCCTGCATTGCTTAGGTACATGTATAAAATCTATTGACCATGAAAGTTAGTGCAATTCCAATAAAACTTGCATCAATCAAAATACACACACACTATACTATCACATTTGATGATGTTTTTCTAATTTAACAAAATAAAAAAAAAGGTTGTGTGTGTGACAAAATTTTACATACATATCTAATGTTATGTTAGCATTAAAATATGTAATTACTGTTATGAAATTTTTAAAATTTATGTTTTTATGGCTATAACATAATAGTTTTATAGGTTTTATGAATATCTGGTTGAAAAAAACCCTGTTACATCAGAATTGAAATTTTGTTATTTATTAAATTCTTATAAAATATTTCTAATTTCAAAATGTTTAATTCTTTTCAAGTTTTGTATTTAATTTTCTATAAGTTTCAAAAGAAAAGAAAATCAATTAAAAATTTTAAGCATTTGCCTAACTATATTTCTGGTTATTGTATTATTCTTTTGGGGGGGGGGGTAATTTTCAGTTTTTAATTTTAGTCAATTTCTAAAGCCATTTGAATTTTTTAAATTTTTGTTGTGAGGTATAAAGTAGAAAAAGTGGGTATAAAGTTTACATAAAATTGTAATAAGTCATTCAAAAAAAATTTTTTTAGAGGGTAGGGGACAAATAGAAAAATTAATTCAGTCAATTTTAAGGTTCAAGATTTGATCCCCCCCCCCCATCTGTTTCATATGAGAAACTTCATATGTAGATGTGTGTGTTTTGAACTTATTTGTTAGGTAAATGGGAACTTATTTTTTGTGTCTATAAAATTATTTTATACTAAGTATTATGGACATAAATAAATTCACTTTTTAAACTGATACTAATAAAATTTATTTCATCAATAAATTAAATTTAAATTTTATGCTTTTTTCACAATTGAATTTTAAAAGTTAAATTTAAAATTTTATTTTCAATATAATTTTGTGTGATATCAGTTTAAAATTAATTAATCAAATTCTATACCCAAAATAACTGCTAAAAATCTTTATAATTGTGTGTGTGTGTGTAAATAAAGGGAATGAATTTGTATTGATATATATTTCTCTTCTAATTTAGAATAGTTTAAAAAGGATTCTGCCAGAAAATTTATTTATTTATATATTAGAAGTCTTTATTTTTGTATTATATTTTTGCTGCTGTTACTACATTGATAAATCCAGGACAAAAGACCAAATTGTTTTCTTTACATGTCAATGGCATTACATAAGGGCAAATTGAGAAATCTACTAAACTGTGCATGAGTTTCATGAGGTAGTTGAGTCCAGTTAAAAACTTATCATGGAATATGATTTTTCATTAAGAAACTCCAGTTCTTCCCTCTCACAGAGTCCTAAATCTTCTCTTAAAAATGAGCTTTAAATTTAGCATTGATGATTCTTTTAGCTCTTTGATAACAAGTTGGAGGATCAGGTTAGAGAAAGTCAGAAATAGCCATGGACAGAGTGTCAGCAAACTCATTACCCAGGATTCCACAATGATTTGGAATTCTTCATAGAATGATGTTGCAACTTCTGACCATCAAAGAATTAATTATTTGAAAACTGTTCATTTTTGAAAATAGAACTGAAGAACTTGTTATTTTTTTATAATAGTAGCCTGCAATTCAATGAATATCACAATGTTCTGATAATCTCCTTTAATGGTTTAAATGTGAGATTATAAACAACTAATTTGTATGCAACTCTACTTTTATTCTATAAATTTTAATATACCTGAAGTATGTACTTTTTGTTTGAGATTAGAAATTAATTGCTTTAAATTCCTGCAATTAGGTACCTACATACTTATCTACCAACCGGCATAATTAGATTTTGAACCAACCATTTTGAAGAGTCTGCACTAATGTTTATTTAAATAAATGATAATTTATAAATTATTCTTTTCATTACTTAAACTCTATTTTAACAAAAATCTGTTAAATTTTAAGTGAGTAAAATGTCTAACTACAACAGCATTAATCAGGCAGTTGCTTGTCCATTTTAAAATAAATAAATATACTGTACAGATCCATTAACACACTTTTTTTTTGGTCAAATGGTCCCATGACTTTGGTAATACTCCACTACATTATCTTTTTTTAGAAGGTAGGTCCAAAATTTTAATCATTTTTCACAAGAAATATGAAAAGAAAAATGAACCAGCTTATAAAAAATCTTGTTGTGCTTAAGCATGCACAAAAATGCTTTTCTATTATTGCCTATATATGTTGTACATTTGGCAATGATTTTTAATTTGGCAAAAATGGTCAGTGGCCTGATATGTAAGTATCTGTAATTGTTATTTACATATTTTATGTAATTTTTGTAATTGTTATGCCATTTTTTTAGCACGCTTTCAAACATATCCCTTGCCTTCTGCTGGAGTTATAGCTGTAATGCAGGCATTTTGTGATAATGGAGTTCGTGATGATGATGGTTTCATCAATTTTCCAAATAGCCCGTAAGTTTTTAGAATCCATTTTAAGTTTTTCAGATCTCAGTAAATCTAATACAGATTTATATATACACTGGTGTCCAAAGGTTACGCATAATTGATAATTACGTGAATGAAGAAGGAACTGTAAATCAGAATGGCGGGAAACGTGTTATGCGAGTGTAAAATTGTTATAAAATAAGGAAGCAAATCAAAAGAATGATAATAATTAATTTTATTATCCAAAGTAGCAGTTTGAAAGAAAAGTGAGCATAGCAAGGATTCACACTTTAAAGAAAAAATGAAAGAAAACATTAAATAAAATACTGATGCTGCAGTTTAATAAGGCGTGTGGTCACCTCTGACAGCCAGGCACACTGCACAGTGATTTACCATACTTGCTATGCGATGATGAATGAGTTGTGGGCTCAAACGGTTCCAAGCTTCAGTTCTGTAACGGAGCTTGGTGGGTGCGAAAGGGCTGCAATTTGTCTCCTGAGCATATCCCATACATGCTCGATAGGATTTAAATCGGGAGTTCGCAGGCCACGACATGCGCTGGATGTTTTCCATTTCAAGGAAGTCATCAATCAGCACTGCTCGGTGACATGGTGCATTATCATCCAAGAATATGAAGTCAGGACCGACAGCACCTCGAAACAAGTGAACATAAGGCTCAAGAACTTCATCTCTGTATCTTTGAGCAGTTACAGACCCCGTGTCAAAGAAATGGAGGTCTGTGTGGCCATCCATCATGATGCCTGCCCATACCATTACTCCCCTTGATGGAAAATGATGTCTTTCCATTATGTTTCTTAGTTCAAAAGGTGCTCCACGTTCTCTCCATATCGTTACCCGCCGAGAATCACTACTCAGACTAAACTGGGACTCGTCACTGAATATCACATTGGCCCACTCTCTTACACTCCAATGTTGATGTTTCAAACTCCAGTTCAAACGAGCGCATTCATGCACAGACGTCAGGGAAATGCAAACTGCTGGTCTTCTGGCAAACAGACCAGCATGATTGAGTCTCCTGTAAACAGTTTGTCTCGAAATTCGTATTCCTGTGGTGACTGTGAGCACCGAACCCAGTGCTCTGGCAGTACTGCCCCTCTGATGTCGCACACTTATTACCAAATATCAGTTCTTGGCAAGGGGTTATGACTCTTGGTCGACCTGATACTGGTTGTTGGGTAACATCGCCCGTTCTTTGAAACCTCTGCCGCAGTCTTGAGATCACAGACTGGTCCACATTCAGAATTAGAGACACTTCGGTTTGTGATCATGAGGATTCCAGCATTCCAACGATTCTTCCTTTCATAAACATGTCCAATTGGCGTCTTTGTGCCATCGTTCACCTTGTTTGATGGTTAACAACATTCCTTTGCACAGCAGTTGCACGAAATTTGTCTGAACTGCCTATGCTGCATGAATCGGTTTCTCCGCATTCCGACGTGGCACTGGTGTTTCTCGCAGGACGTAGTCGACTGAAAAGTCGACCTAATGTTTCTTCTTCACCCAATTAATATCCGCAAGAAATATGGAATAATTTTACGAATATTTACTCCATGTTTTTCGCATTTTACGATTTATGCTTAACTTTTGGACACCAGTGTAGTGTTGTGTACCTTAGATTTTAATGTCAAATCTTTTTTATTGTAAAAGTTATGTAGTTATTTTTATTTATTCATCAAAAAAAATTAACATATTTATAAATCATAACAGAAAATTATATCATTACTAATAATTCTAAAAGTATTATATTAGGATGCAAATTAATTTGCTTATTCAATATTATATGTATTTATTTTTGCATCAGTTGGTTTATTTTCAAATTATTCATATTTCTAATGCATCCAAATTCAATATTTTGTTCTAGAGATTTAATAAAAATTTTTTATATCATATATGCACAAATGGTAATTCTGTTAAACATTATTTGTGATTTTGTGAAAATTTGCAAAGTGTTTTGTGATGTTATGTTTAAATGTTCATAATTAAAAAAATGCTTTAAATCTCTAAAATTAATTTGGAAATTTAATTAATAATTATCTTTTAGTTACTTCACTATGTCCCTAATAGAATTTTTGAGCTTTATCCATTGTTTGCATCTTTTACGTCATTTATATTTAATAGTTGGTTTTAGAGTTGGTATAATTAATTAAATTCAAAATAATTATGGTAAAATTATTTTAATTTACATATTACACGAGTTTTGAACAATAATCATATCTTTCTTCAAAATTCACTTAAATGCTAGCTTAATGTGCTCTTTTAAAAGTAAACAGCTTTTAATTTGTTTTAATTAAAAAATCATAATTAGAATGCATTTATTTTGTGAGAAAAAATGTTAAATACGAAGATGAGCCTTATTATTTTCTATCTGTGTTAAATAATGTGCAATAGTAGATCAGATGTTAAAGTTGCTATACTGTTACATTTGACACAAATGAATTTTAAATAAAATACATGTACATTTTATGTGTGAAACAAACAAAATATGTTGAATTGAAAAATATATCATGCTAGAACTTTATATAGAAAATTATGAGGTGTTCAAAAGCATATGGAAAGGAGAACAAGTGATTTTCCTTTCCTGAAAAGAGAACAAAATACTTGAAATTACATTGTGGTTTGTCAGGACCATTGTATTATTTTGTGTAAATCAATATTTTGTCTTAAGCCTTTTAGCATTAAACAAGATTCACCTTATTTATACAGTTTAAATAACTAATAGATAAGTCCAAATAATTTTTATAAATCCTTCAACTTTTACCTTGAAATTTAAAAAATGAATATGAAACAGAAAAGTCTTTCATTTTATGTGATTTAATTTGATGAATAATGCTGGACAATTTATAAGCAGAAAAGCAGGAAGACATTTTAGTCCATCATCTGCACTAAAGTTCACTACTGGAAAAAGCAAAAGGAACAATTAAAACTTATGTGAACTGTAGAAAGTATTCCATTTGTGACTTAGCACAATATTCTTTTCTTAAAATAACTGAATTTTGACCTGAAATGCTAGTTTAATATCCTAATTTATTATTATATTTCTTATTTTGTTTAAAATTTGTGATTTTCTATTAGAAAATATTTGTTTGTCAAAGATTTGTAAATGTTTTCTGTATTTTATTTGTGCAGAATTACTGAGTTTCTTTCAAAGCTGAATAACATTTCTCAAAAGAATAACTTTTTCCAACCTGATTTTGCACCTAATGAAATGGATGAAATTCCTCTTATATACAAATCTATTATTGAAGATCCTGTTGCAGTCCATGACAGTTTTAACAAAGCAGCTGGTATGTATTTTAAACATTGTTAAATAGGCAATTGCATATAATAATAATTGAATGTTGTTAATTATAACTTTCAGTACTTTTGTTTTACTTTTTTCAACTCCTACTATTAACTCACTCTCTGTATATTTATTTATATATATATTTATCATGTTAACATTTTCAATCGTTAATAAAATACTTTCTATTCATCCAATCAAGTTCAAATAATTTTTTTAAACTTGTAGTGGATGACACTTGATGTTAATACATTTTTTTTCAAATAATAATTCATTAATTATGGATTAATTAATTAAATTTAAAAAATACTGGTTTTTCAATGCTAGCTTAGATTTGTCTCCATTGTTGTAACTGTTAAAACAATGATAACATTTGGCATCAAAAACTAGTTTTTCAGCCAAACTGGGTGTGCATTGTTACAACAATACAGACAAATCATGCTCTTTTTTCAATTCCTACTATTAGTTCACTCTCTTCCTATATATTTATATATATCATTAATAAAATGCTTTCTATTCAATTCAAAGAAGGAATTGACTTAAAATTTTTTTTTATATTGTTTAATGTATATATTTTTTTATCCTTTGTTGGATATTTGTAAGATACTCATTTGTTCAGTCATATTTCAACACCATGCATTTTAAAATTATTGTACTGATTATTATTTAAGAAATACAAAAATTTTACGACACTTTTTACTTTTCTTTTCAAGTTAAAATTCAGATTTTTCATTATGTGTCAAATAAGTTACTTCTCATTGTTCTTACTTGAAAAAATAACTATTCTAATTTTTTTTGTATATATTATACTGAGGCGACAATTCTCTGCATGACCTATTTATGCTAAAGTTAACAAAACTTTCTAGAAATATAGAACAGTATCTACATGAAGTTTGTTAAACATTTGCCACAATAAATTAAATAAGTTATATGAGAGTAAAAGAAAAATGCCATTTACATATTTCATTTGAAATATGAAAGTGTTTTATTTGATTCATTTATATTTTCTTTAGCTCCATTTAAGAGTTTTATAGAAAAGTTTTCCCTTAGAATTTTTCATAGATCTGTAAAAATGTACAGTATGTAAACATGTGGCATGTAACTAATTCATAATTATTATTGTAAAATATATACTGATAAAAATGTTTATAATCAGTTTTAAATTACTAATCTTCTATTTTGTTGTTTATTTTTTTATATTAACTTTTTAGTTTATTTGTAACATAAAAGTTTAACAGCTGAGAAAATTCAAATTTTATTAAATGTAACTTATAGTGAAAATGGTATATATTTGTGAAAAAGGAAAATCGTATTACATAGCAAATGTAATTCATCTTTCTGAAACAGGAAAAGTAATCATGCATTTTGGAACATTTTTCCAACAATTTGGCGTGAAATGATAACTCTAATAAATTTTTAGGTCTAAATATGTAGAGAAAATATTACATTCATTGAACAGAAAGATCCAGTATTATATAAACACATACAAGAAACAAATAATTGTTGATGCTCATGTTACACCATTTCTTTTATTTGTTTACTTGTAATTAATAAATATTGTTATATTTAATACATAATTCATGTACACGTTCAACAAAAAATTGAAAATATAATAGATTTATTTAATTAAATGAGCGATAAAGGTCTTTAAATTAAAAAATGCTTCATATTTTGTTAAAATGTTTTTCATATTTGACTACATTTTTTGGTAAAATAAATCATTCCGATAAATAAAAAATAAAATGTGAATGTAAAAACTACACAGTATTACAGTATCATAATGCACACTTTTCAATGTATTTTTAATTTTTTTTGTACTAATAAAACTAATAATTATGTTAGTTATTTTTATTTGATCTGTTCTGCTGTTCCAAATTAAGAGAATTTTAACATTTGATTGATTATCTTCTTTTCCGTTCAAATTTTAATCAAGTTCGTTATAGACATAGATTGATGTTATAGATAAAAAATACTATAATTTACACTTATAATTGTGTACTCATCAGTGCAGGAAAGTCTAAAAGAGAATTTCCTACATGAAACATAAAATAGTTTATAATAAAAAAAAACACAATCAACCTTCAGTGTTATACAGCATATAATTTCATGCTAGAAATGAAACACACATATGAGTTCTTGTGGCAGTTAGTCCCATTTGCCACCAAATTTGTCATTCTCAAAATTATATTTCAGAATCATGAAGTCTGCCACCAATATAACTCATGTAACTCCAGAATATGACTTTAACAATAAGTTAGCAACTGTGTTTTACAGAGCTAGATAGTTCTAGGAAAAGGAAGGCAAGTTCAAATTGCCTTTCCAAGAGCCATCCAAATATGCTATATAAAATTAAGTCCAGAAATCAGATTAACCTATCCATCTTTTCTTTCCAGAAGTCATTGATCAAATGAGCACTTTTTCAATGAGAATTGTCATCCATAAAAATGAAATCAGTGCCAACTACACCTCTGAAAAGGCAAGATCTACAAGATTTCATCCAGAAACCTGTTGTTATTGCTTTTGCTACCTGATCGACAGTAACATCAGATAAGGTCCACGAAATTCATCGCGGCTAAGGTCTAGAATTTTACACCTGTCGTTAGCCTAAGCTTTGAGCCCCATAAAGGTGACAGTACTATTTTGCTCGCTACAACACAATAGATGGTGACACCATTCGGACCCACTGATTTAACAAGCATGTACTCTGTGTGTACTCGGAGGGTATTTGGTGGCATTGGGCATCGAACCCAGGCTTTCCAGTCTGGAGTCCGATGCTCTAACCACTTGGCTACCCACGGCCCCTTCCAGAAACTATAAAGTAATAACAAAGCCTCTATGAAAAACACAGGTCCTAAAAATGTTCCCATTTAAAATGTCGACCAAGATTATCAAACGTCCACTACCATATCAATCTCTTTTTTTTTAATTTGAGAGATATGTGACAGATTTTTGTGAATGAAAGTACATCAAGAATCCACACCAATCCTTGTTCCTTTGTGGATTTTTTGGGCATCATGCTAAGTGAAATCTTCTGTGCACGAAAGTGAGTGGGATGATGGGAAGGTTTTCTTGCAAAAACTGATTCTCTCGTATAGTTTTTTTTTTTAGAAACAGGAACTAATGAAACTTTGGTTCTTGTGGTTATATAAAATTTCTGAGACAACTGAGAAGCCATTACATTAATGTTATATTCCACTGTAATGGACAAATATTGATCTTGTTGGTCATCATGTATCTTGTATGAATTTTTTATATTTTTGAGCACGATCTTTTTTTATGGATATAGTTTTAACAAACTCTCTATAACTTGCCCACAATACTGAGCATTACATTAAAGTCTAACACTTTGCACTTAAGACTATCTTGCTCCAAGTTTTCAGATGATTCACACCCTCATTCATGAACATAATTTATCACTCATTTTAACTGTTTTAAAATTTCATTGAACATTGCAAAGAAGTATCTCAAGATCACTGAGGTTTAAAAATAAATGAAGCAAGGAAACTGATATATACTCTTACAAAGCATTTACCTCTAAATGTACAAGTCTGACACATGTATGCTTACGTAATCAATACTAAAAGTGTCTTTCTTGGGAAGCATTGACTTTACTTTTTGTTCAGTACTTTTGAGAAATTTGATTAAATATGCTAGTTCTCTTAATTTAAAACAGTAGTTTAATTAAGTATTTGTTTTAAGATGTTGATAATATTTGTCATTTTCTTCTTGATGGTTACAGATCTGCATCTAGGTACTTTTTTTGTAGATAAATAACTGGATTTTTTTAAAAAAAATATTTATATATACTATAAAACAATATATTCTAAAATATAAGTAGTTTCATTTCTAAAAAAAATTTTTTTTTATTGTAGTCATAAAATATCCTGATGAATATTTTTTTAATATATATTTTTAGCGCATTTTTCACGTAGTGTAAAAAAGCACTATTAGGACGCAAATTTCGTCCTCGCCTACGTCTTAATTCCATATTTTGTCGTACCTTTTTCTCAGCCTATAATTAACCGGTTGACCTCTGGTTTTTGGCATTTGGTCGCATTTGTGCCCTAGATGAGCCAAATCATATTTAAATTTAATAATTTAAACAAAAATTTTTTTAAATTTAAAATTTATTTATTTTTTTAAATATAGAACTATTTTCTGTTAGTAAAAAGTTCATAATTTGCATTATTGTAAAATACAACATGTGAAAAACGCGCTAAAATTACTTGGCCTTGCCAATGATTGATATCTTGTTTTAATTCTTTACACTTCAATCTTATTGTTTTGATCACAATTAACTTAAGCATATTATTTGTAATTTCTTCATTTCCAGAAAGAACAATTAATAATGTCTTTAAATTAACAAATACATGGTTTTTCTGAATACATATTTGATATTATAAACAAAATGTGGTGTATCCAATAAATTATTCATATTTATTCCAGTCCTAAAATGTAAATGCTTTATTTCCTTGCTTTAATTTTTAAATCAATAAAATATGGTTAAAATTTATATTCAGCATGTAGTGATGAACTAAAATGCATTTTTTAAATATTTTTTTCTACAAGTAACTTTTGTTATTATTTAATATTAATATGCTTATATTATTATTAGATATGCAAGTTGGAGATCTGATTTATAACCGATCTGAATTTATTGATGTGTTGACTACAAATTTCTCCTTACCCAGTGGAGAATTGGAAACTTTTCTAAATTCTTCCCTTATTCCAGAAAAGGTGACTATAATATGTTTCTCAAACTTTTTTCTTTATTCTTTATTCAATGCATGATTATTTTCCTCAGCTGGTTAATTTTAAAAATAAAGAGAGATATTAATTGATATTAAAAGAGTATAATTCTTTGAACACAAAATTTATTAAAAGGATAAATGGGAATATATTTTAAAATTGAAAGGTCTGGTTACATTATCTTAAGAAAAGGAAATATATATATATAATTAGTATTGTAAAAATAGGAATTACTGTCTGAAAATAATTTATTTTTGCTCACACATGATCCATATTAATAAGGAGTTTAAAAAAAAAAAGTGTACATGTAAAACATTAATAGACTATTTATTACTATATGAAACCCAGTGATTGAGTGGTAGCATATCATGCTTCCATGCCTTTTGTCTGAGGTTCAAATCCCCAGCTGGACAAATTCGACTCAGCCTTTCATCCCTTCAGGGGATCGATAAATGAGCACTAAG
Organism: Trichonephila clavata; assembly: GCA_019973975.1. Classification (NCBI taxonomy): domain Eukaryota; kingdom Metazoa; phylum Arthropoda; class Arachnida; order Araneae; family Nephilidae; genus Trichonephila; species Trichonephila clavata. The sequence goes on along the minus strand of BMAO01014110.1, from coordinate 7,827 downwards.
TTTGCTTTGCAACTTTACACTGGGAGGTTTTGCATCACATTGACCTCCTGACGGGAACATCTACTTGTGCTCCTCACTGCACAAGGTCACGAAAACTGAGACGGGCGCTGTAGACTTTGGCCCACCGTGGACTATTGCACCACTGAATTTAGTTTATTTTAATCACAGGCAGGAATAGATTAATCAGAAATTTTATTGTGAAATATTAAATAAAAGCTGAATTTAAAATATTGGTTACATATAGAGGCTTTTGCAATTCAGTAAACATGCATAAACTAAAACGTTGGTATAAAACTGTTGTAAATTAAATGATTTTTTAAAATTTATAATAATAATCATGAGTGCTTATAGTTTAAAATACAATTATATATTATTTCATTTACAAAGTAATGCTTAACTTAAGTATTATTTTTATGTACATGGATTTTAATTTTTGTCTCTTATATTTTTTTCCTCTATAGTTGTATGTTTTAATATTTGGAAAACTCCCTGAGGAAGACTTAGAATTCCAATATAGAATGCCATCAGCGGATGCTACTAATAGTATAAATGAGGAGGAACCTGATCTTAATGTTATAGCCGACACTTTTACATTCAATGTGTTGGAACATCCATCTCTACAACATCTATATGATTTACTGGCTTATCTTGAGAAACATAAAAGTAAATTTAAAGTTGTGTGGAGTGTTGTTGAAAAAATGTTTGATCCAAGATTAGGTGACACATTCACAAATGAAGATAATAATGCTATTGCAGAAGAACTCAAAGTGAGTATTTCTATTAACCCGTTCGGTACATAATTATTTAAAAAAATTTTGCACTTGAAGTATATTTAATTTTGTGGGCAAATAAGAACAGTAGATTTTATGCAAGAATTAGTTTAGTTAATATTATTTTCATTAAATATACTTTTTTTTCTACACAATAGTGAAATAACTTAAGGCAGTTAGTATTACAAAATACTTTTAAAACAAATAAACTATGGTTATAATAAATAATTTGCTTTCTTTACTTGAGACATCAAGATACACAAAGCATTAGAGCTTTTATTTCATCAGAATTTTACAAAAAACCATCTTTCACATTTCTTATTTTTCCAAAACCTTCTTTTTCTATTATTTGTTTGGCATGCGTGTTTGTCTCTTCTACTAAGATATTCAAAAAATCTTCATTTGGAAATTCATTTAAAACATCTAAAATTTTGGGATTATCACCTAGTCTTTGCAGGCACAAAGTATTGATTCGGGGTACTTCAGATAATCGTTTTACACTAAGTACATTTTCTTTTTCTTCAAAAATCCATTTATCTAAATTTTCATGAGAAGATTCCCTATCACTGCTTGATAAGCGTTTTGTACATCTTTTATGTCTTGAAATTATTTCACTATCATTATCACTTTCTAGTTCGATATATTCTTCATCACATTCAAGATCACTACTTTCATTAAAACTGTCACTATCGCTTTGATAAAATGTATTCTCAAATTCTGTCATTATGGAGTTGTGTATCCCAAACAAGGTTCACCAAACTACTGAAATTATTTGTTCTGTTGCAACAGATATGCATTACTTTGAAATAAACCAGAATGAACTAGTTATATATATAAATATCATTTCAGAATCAATGATGTATCAAAACGTAATATGCGTCTTTGCTCAAACATATGTATGGCATACTGATACATCAAATGCGGTGAAAGGATTAAGGATCTTTAAATAAATGCATCATTGAATAATAATTGAATCATGGAAGGACATATTTGTAGACTGAAAAGGATTTACTAGATGTAGAAAAATAGTAAATTTTTTTCTTGGATGTCAGTTTTTTTATAGCATTTAATGTATCTCAACTTCCTTAATGTTAACAGAAATACAGCATAAAGTCAATTGTCAAGGCACCAGACTTTGGACAACAATTACATCACTAACTATTGTGAAGTATTTGCATTTTTGGGAGTTCAATTTCAACTTATCAGTAATGAAGCCATTATAAATTGAAAATTTGTTTTGTTATGTTTTATTTAAATATAATCTTATTGCTCTGGTTTTTTAAAATAATAAAGTATTTATTTTATATTATGAATTAAAGTTGATTTTGTGTCACATTTAGTTGATTTTTTTTTATTAGCAAGTTTTGCAAAGGTGTTTCATATATATTACGCATTTGTTCAAAATTTAGAGAATTTTTATTATACTTGAAATTTACAGGATAGTTTATTGAAATTAATTTTTTACTGTCAATTTATTAACAGTTTTATAAAATTCTATTACCTACTATTTCTCAACATTTTTTTCTCCCTGTCATTTGGCATGATTTTTAATACATGTTGATGTTAGCATGCCATTACTGCTGCTTGTTTGGTAAATTATATAAATACCTATACACTCATATTATACTTTTTTTCTAATTTGTAGATTTCAATTAATTATATCAGTAATATATAAATGATTAAAAGTGTAAAATTTTATTTTTGTTAGTTTTGAACACTTTTAGAGAACATACAATACATGTATATTGAAACACATACATACATGAGAAATAAAATTTTAATTTGCTCATACCACACATCTGTCTAAAAAGGGAGTTATTTGTATGAAGCAAATAATATTTCTATAAAATTGAGACATTAAGTACAATTAAATAGATGTTACAAATGTCTATGTCAATGGATTCAATGATAATTGGAAATGTCTAATGTCTATGATGATTAAAATTTAATAAAATTTATAATAGCATGCAAAATTTGTAATTGAAGTTTAAAAATTGACTGAAAAAGAATAATAATTTCATAGAAATTATACTACAATAAAAATATTTATCATTATAAAATTTTTAAAAGTAGAATTATTTAATCAACAGAGATTTACAATCTTAAAAACTAGTTAATTTTTTTAAAGATGTATAATTATACCTTCAAACAGAATTAAAAATTCTTTACCTTTGTAATTGATTGAATATTGTATAATATATTGCATGTATATATCATTATAAATAGAATTCTGTAGTTCAACTCTTAGATACTGATTATATCCTTTATTGTAATTTATTATGTTAATGATTTCAAGACAATATTTGAAATATGGTGTATTAAGTAAATTGTTATATTCTGAATTGCATCACTTAAGTTATATTAATTTTTATGCGAAAAACCTAATTGGAAAGATAAAGAAACTGAAAACTCTGAACCCGACTTTCAAAATAATCTGATTACAACTTGATGGTTCAGATTTTTTTTAAACTAATTGGATCTGATTTCAGACATAGGATTTTATTTTTATTATTGATAACTTAAAATTTTTTTATGTTCATCCAGAGTTTCTTGACAATAATTATTTATATGTTGTTGGCTAAAGCTTTATATGTTACAGCATTAAAATGAAAAGGAAATTTTTAACTTCAATGTTTTGTTGCATTCTTAAAATTTTGTCTTTTGTTTCATATTTAATATAAATTAAATGTATGTGTAGAATATTATTTTGTCACCGTCTGGACTAAGAGAGCTGATGTGTCAAGAAAATGGTTTGCCTTCTGTGTTCAAGTATGAAAATGAAATGATAACTAACAAAACTGTGAGTGTTTGTCAAATATTTTTTTGAATATTTTAAAGATATTAAAAAAAGTTGTTTTGAATTTGAGCTTATAAAATTTTTCGTGAATGATAATTTTTTCACGTTTCTTTTTTTTTTTCTTTAGTTGCAACTGCAAAATGCTTTGTGCCATATGAATGAAACTGCTATGGATAATTTATCCAATGAACTAAAGAAATATTTGGATGTTCAAAAGCTGAGAGAAACTGTAAGTTATACATATTATGAAATAAAAGCTGCATAGTCATGGACTTAAAGTTTGGATATAATTATTATTACTTTTTAAATTTAATAATAATACTTAAATGATTATAAAATATTACCCCTCAAAGTTAAATATATTTACACATAATTATTTTCTATTATTTTAGTTACATCTGGATGATTGGAATATCACTCTAGCTCAGCAAAGACTAAAGAAATTGGCCGATGATGTATGTTTTAAATTAATTCTTTATTTAAGTTGTAACATATTAAATACTTTTTATATTTTCAAAAAATGTCGATTTCCAAAAAGAAAATTTTATTGGTCTACTGCTCTGATTTTTTAGTCTTTCAATGTGCAATTATATATTTAAAATATTTGGAAATTATTTAAATATTTTTAAATTTATATTTAATTTATAAAATGTTTAATATATAAAATAATAATGAAGATCAGTTCTTACATAAAAATTTCACTGTTTTACTTTATTTAAATATTTTAATTCTATGGAATAATTTTAATAAATATTGGTGATTAATTGTAATGATTATTATAGTAGATTGTTGAGATCAAAATCTGAAATTTAATACTATGTAGTAAAGTGTAAATTTTTAGACTAAAGAATTGTTCACCAGCTTTGTTATTATATTCTCAGCTTAGTGTTTCACTATGCGTTCAAATGAGAAATAATTTTTTTAGATACTTATTTCCTATTAAAAAAAAAAACAAGTTTATAGTGCATTAGATAATCTAATTATGAAGTATTGCTATCTGAATTTTCTAATGAATGGTAGTTATTATAATACAGTGATAATATGTGGGTTTTTTTTAACTTTAATACTGAAACGATTTTCCTTCTACTTTTTATCAAGTTTCCTTTTTTCCCCCCATTCTAGTTGATAAAATTTAATGAGTTTGAGGTAGCTTTGCGACAGCTTAGTGAAATAGCATCGTCATTACCACAAGATGCATGTCTTTCTTTGAATGATACCACAGCTAGTAATGAGACTTCATCTGAAGGAACAGATGGCACCAATGAACAACCAAAAAAAGTAAGGTAAATTCCTCTGGTTTTAGAATTAGATATTTTTGTGAGAGTTTAATATGATATAATATTTTATATATATGTGTATGATTTATTGGTTAAAGTGTAGTTTTTATTCAAGGGGGGGAATATAAATATCATAGGTGCATTTTTAATTTCAGTGAAATATAATACTCTGGAAAGTATATATTTTTTTCTGTATTGTGTATTAATTTAATGCTTTTCTTGGATGGGTATTTGAATGATCATAGTTTTTCTACTTTTCATTTTTAGAAAAAAAGATATATTTCTGTTGGAATCTTATCGATAAGTATTAATATGCATGTAACATATATATCCTCTAGATTTTGAATTAGAATTTTTTAAAAATTACTTGAAAATCTTTTTGATATTATATTTATATTCTGAACTCCTAACACATTTGAATTAATGCTTATTATATCATTAAATCCCCCACTATCTCTTATATTTTTTGTGATTTTTCTTTGGTTAATGCAAAATGAAACTTAGTAAATTGTAAAATGTTACACATCATTAATCAAAATAATATTTTTAAAGATACATGTTTAAAGTAGAAAAACATTAAATTGACTATTAAATATGTAATATAATTGTGAACATTGTTGCATTGGATATCAATCTATTATTTTAAGCAATAATTTCTAATGTCAAAATTTAAATATATTTTGATAAGATTAAAAGAAGTTGTATTTTCCAATCATGAAATAAATTGAAAACTCTTCTAGGCTGCACGTTCAAATCCTCAATATGGTTTACTTAGGATTTGGTTGGGAATGCAAAACACCATTTGTGGTAAACAGGGGAATTTTCCAACAAGTCTTCCTGATGATGAAGAAGTGGATTTAGGTATAGTTGCAAAGTATTTTTCTTATGTAACCTTTTTTCAGTTTTATTTCCTCACTATTATATATAAATCTACAAGCACTGAACAAAAATAAATTTGAAGTGTTTTTGAAATCTTTTACTATCGAAAATCATGGATGAAATCAAATATTCTGATTAATAAAACATCAAGATCCCAAATGGCTTAAATTCTTATCATCTTATAAAAATGCAAAATTGGGCTACATCACATATCTATTGATGAATCTATTATAAAGAACAGACAAACTGTGCTTTCTTACAAAGTGCAAAAAGAACAGGGTTTCCCAGTTGCCTGGGATATATATTGAGAGAGTCCTTCCCCCTCAACTTACCTTGTAACTGTTTGCCTGGATATTGCAATTTCATTTGCTTTCCCTTTGATATCTTGATTACCAAGATGGCATGCTAATACTTGGATACAATTTCTTCTTTGTCAGATTTTTCTTCTTCCATGATTAAGCAGTTTAGTTTTGACATTTTTATCATCTCCAAGTCTTTACTTTTTAATCTTTACATCTCCCAAGTTTTTTACAATTTGCTTTTTAGCAAATATATTGTCTTTTGACTCCGTCCTTTTTCTTACTTAATTTTTATCGTAACTCAGATCTAAGAATCATCTTCATTTTTCCTTCTATAGTAGCCTGATATTGTGTTTTATAATATCTATTATGATCTTGTTTTTTGTGACTGTAGTAGCTAAGTAATTGTGAGCTTATGGCTGGCATTGTTTTTGTCAAGTTGTAAGTTTGAATCCTGTTGTCACAAAAAAACCCCCATTATTTTGCAAGCTGAGGCACATCAGATCTGTCAGGACTCATAATCTTCCTACTGATGTAATGTGTTAGTTTAGTGATTCGAGTGCCTGCTCAGGTGTCATTTTTGACGCTTAAACTGTAGTTCAAAATTATGAAGACTGCCATCAATAGCTCTTGTGTTGATTCTGAGTAAGAAGTTTATTGACAGTCAGTTAATATGTATTCTGTAATGTTAAAGAGTAATTTACAAACAATGCAAAGCAGTTTGCTGGATGAACTTGCTATAAACAGTTTATTTTCCATCAGTTTTTAAATTCATACTTACTAACTCATTGTTTTTTTTTCCGCGAAGGAATACAAACATGTAAATGAAACACAGAAAAATGCTGAACTTTTAAAAATCTGTTAGTTGAAAAGGAACTAGCAGATCAAAAGTATGTATGTTACATCTTACAGAATATCAAATGTAAACAAATCAAAAACATTGCTCAAGAAACCCGAGTGCAATTGTAAAATGTGTATATATGAAGTAGAGTTGAACTGAGCTCTTTAATGTTGAATAGTTGAATTTAGCTATGGTTTTGTGTGTTTAAACGGATAAGTCATTGCGAAGATTGAATAGGCCATTTGTTTTCGCCATTTACCACTAATTGGCCTTCCTTGGTCTAAATAAACCATAAACCTATAACATGTAAATATTACTTCTTATAACTGTAAAAATATGGTAAACCAAAATGTATGTATGAAACTAGCTGTTACCCGCCCGCTTCGCTGGGAATTTCATGATGTTTTATAAATTTTTACTGCTTATATATATGTATAAATTATTGATATCTAAGTCCTGCATTAAGAATTCGATTGTATTGAAAAATATACTTATACCTGTAACTGTCGCCTGTTGATAAAAAAAAAGGGGCAGAACTCATCTAATTTGTGTTTTCTAAAAATCTCTAAAATTGAAGCATAGAATGATGTTTGCTCTTTCGTAACCCAAAAACCAAGTGGATTCCCGCAAACCAATTTTCGGTGGATCTCTACTCCGTAAATTGAACATGCAAGCCAAATTTCAAGTCTAAATCTAACAGGGAAAAAAACAAAAGTTTTACTATCAATATCCCCGTAATCCCGTTGAGAGCCGTTTTCCAAAATAACCGCTCTTAGCGGATTTCAACTCAACAAAAGAAAAATGCAAACCAAATTTCATTATTATAGTCCTTGTAGCTCGAAAAAAGTAATTTTTTTTTGTCAATACGTCCCAGTAACCCCCTGCATTCCGCCCCCCCCCAGAACTTGATTTGCTTAAAATACATTCTTAGTGGATCCCTATTCAACAAAGAAACATGCTTAAC